>JAVJIF010010785.1:0-190193 GCA_038442645.1 Agave tequilana
TCAACTAAACATTTTGATATCAATCAAACATACCAATTGAAAGTAAACTTATATTTAATCTTGATACCGATTTGTAAAGATTAGTACCCATTAAAAGTAATTTTTTCATTAAAGCATATGATACCAAAAATAATCAATATCCTTTTTTTAATCATTTTTAACATAAAGTGTGGGAGTAGAATATCAAAACCAATTGAAAGGTGAAATAACAATTGAAAGTAGAAACATGAATTTTCTCACTTTATGAAATACCAAATAAAATAATGCATAAGTTTGTTTAAGATACAATTGAAACATAATCAATTGAATATAATAGTCATAAAGAAATCAAGCTTACATAGCTAAAATTTGTGCTCAAAGATATAGAGATATAGTAAGCACAAATAAAGCATATATATGTATGGAAAATTAAATACCAATCAAAATTGATACTATTTGAAATGTAAGCATACATATATAAAAACATATATGAGTATACAAAATGAATGTCAATAGTGATACCAATTGAAAAGATCCAATGATACCAATTGAAAACACAATAAGATCAAGTGTATAACTCATATTTCCTTCCACCCATTTCATGCACATGTTTAAAAGGATTTTAAATAAGAACATACAAGGCATGGTCGCCCAACCAACCACCCGTATATGGGTAAGGTTATCAAAAGTAGGTTTGAAAATAGAGTATGTTTGAAAAGCTCTACCATAATGAAGAATACGAACTAGTTATATAAAAAATTTGTAAACTAGTATGAAATCTTTCAAGTAAAGAATAAAACAGAAAATATATTCATGAAAAATATGTAGATCACATGATCACCAAACACCCAAAATCTATATAGCACATATTTGACTCGTGAAACAAAATCATGAGAAAACAATAAATAAGGTGAGTGTACAAGTATAATGTGAAACATATAATCATGAAAATAGTCAATTAAGCTCAATATAAAATTCCTTAAAATATGAAAATCATCAAAACGATTTAATCTTCAAGGCATATATATGTCTTGTACAAACTAAAGTATACATACATATCCAAAACATAACGAGTCACAAAAGTATATGCATGAAGGCAAGTGGCCCAAAGGATGTATATGTATAGACAATAGTTTAGACAAAATAGACATATACATGAAGTTAAACATATAAACATGAAAACATGTATAAAATGGGAATACAAGTCAAATGCATGAATCATCAAAACTAGGCTATACTAGTACATCTAATGAGTACAAATGAGGGTTTAAGCACAAACATGTAATAATCTATTTGTGGCTCACTAGTTGTACAAATATATATCCAAGTTTTAATGAACATAAACATCTAAACATATATTCAAATCATGAAGCATCAAAACAAAAACTCATATGATTATTATGTCAAATGCATATGCATTAGATTTATGATATACATGATAGCTAAACTAAAGTAAGAACACTAAATATGGGTCCATATAAACATGGGTGTCTCAAATACTATACATGTAAGTCATAAGCCTAATTATCATGACATTTAACATAAAAATCAATAAACATCAAAACATGCTAAAAATCAACAATATGAAAAACATGTAAACTTAAATGAGGAGTAAGAGATCGTTACCAAAACTTAGAAGGCAACTCTCCATGTCTCCAAAACACGGTGGTCCTCCCACCAAACTCCCCTTGAAAGTAATGCATCCAAATTGTACTCTTTAAGCTCGGAACGCATCCACCTCAAGGCACCATTACTCTGACGTCATTCGAGAGCCCACACCTATATCAAATACAATAGGGGTGGTCTTTGGTACCCACACTCTTTTGGGTCCATGGTGGTTAGCACCTTTCTAACCCAAACAAATTTAGTTGCTAAATTTACATCATGAACTTTATCATAGCAAAATTTAGCAAGGTGGCCCTTACGTCCACAATGTGTACAAGCGTACACATGAGCATACATCGTGTTGTGTACATGAACGTACGAAGCATGTGTATGCCGTGTATGGTGTGCATGCAAAGATGGAACTTGTTTCTTTCGAAACATAGATTCTAAACGTGAGTGGTTCAAAGCACAATGGCTCAAAGTGGAGCCCAAACAATCAATATTCTTCTTTAATAAATTTATATCATTTTCAATTATAGAAGAAGATGGGCATGCAATAGGTAAGATAGGTGAAGCTATACTAGCATGGCAAATATGTGAATCAATATCAATTTTTAGAGATTCATTTTTCTTTAAACAAACTTCTAAATCCTTTGAAATTAAAGCAATTTTTATTTTCAAAGAATCATTCTCTTTTACAACAAAATCAAGTTTTGAAGTTATAGCTTTATTTTTCTTCAAAACATTTTCACAATCATTTTTACTTTTTAAAATTTTGTTTTCATTAAGTGCAAGATCAAGTTGGATTTAAGTGAGTCACTTTCACTTAAAATCTCATCCCTTTCTTGCAAAACATTCTCAAGTTTAGAAGATAAATTTTTATTTTCTTCTTTTAAACTAAGACTTTCCTTTTTAAAAGTTTGTATTTTGAAATCAAATTTTCACAATTTTTAGCAAGTTCATCATTCATGGCTTGTGCCTCTAAACACTCATTGCAATAGAAACTAGTGCTAGTATCTAGTTGAGATTCTGATTGTACCTCAAGAGAGTCATTCCCTTGGACCATGAAGCAATGTTCATCGGACTCGTCTCTCCTAGATCTCCTCTTCTTATTGACAAGCGTTGGTAGCTAGGGAGAAGTCAAAATGCTCCATACTGCAAAAGCGGACTCATAGTGAGAAAACACATGTAAATAATCTTTATGAAGAGATGCTCTAAGTGCCTTTAGAGCTAGTGTATTGGCCTCTATATGCTTGCTATCACTAAGGTAGGATTCCTTAGTAATGGCAAGGTAAACTTTATAACCTATGGCTTTTAAATGCCAACTCATCAAAATCTTCCATGTGTCAATTTTAGAGATATCAAACATGGGAGGGCTATCCATGAGTGATTGTTCTACATATTTACATATTTTACCACTTCCATACTATGCATTTTGTAAATAATATGTGATTTCTTACCCATTTTCTCTCTATTTTTACAGGTCCACAACTTAAAAGAGAAAAGCCAATTAATCATTTTAATTAGCAATAATTAAAAGTGATTAAATCCATAATCCCAAAAGAGCCAAGATTTGAATTTGGATTCAGTTGAGATCCGCGCGCCCATAGGATCTTCCAGAAGGCCACGTGGCTAACCAACTAACAACCAGATCACAACAGAAAATCTGGGCTCAACGGCCCAGATTTTGCCGCAAAAACGGCCAGATCCTTGTGGATCTGCGGCAGTTACAGGTTGTTAGGATCTCGGATTTTGCGCCAACGGCCAGAGCTCTAGATTCTTCTCTGGGATGGCTATAAATAGAGGACCAAGGTCTGTACGTGAAGATAGAGAAGAGAGAGAAGAAAATAGGGGAAAATTCTTGTATTTTTGTTTTCTCCTAGGTTTTTACACTTCATCTTCTTCCTCCTAGAGATCTTGACAAAAGTGAGAGAGAGAGTGCTGTTTGAGAGCTTGTACCAAGAAAGTGACATTCTTGTAGCCAAGGATTAATCAAAAGGACTCCATTCTTCACTTTGCAAAGCTCTAGTATGTTGTACTTTACCTTGCTTTAAATTCTTGCTTTGATTCTAGTTCAATTCTATTGCTTGTGTTTTGTTGCTTTACTACATGAATAGTTGTGTTGTTTCTAGTGTAATGGCTAGCTAGATCTTTATTGCATGGCTAGCTAAGAACTTGCCTAGCTAACTTCTATCTCCTTGGGTGATGCTTATCTTTATACTTGCATTGTGAACATTTCTATAACTTACCAAGAAGTAGAGTTGATTTCCCTTGACAATTGCTTGTTCATACCACTTAAGACTCATGTGTGCCTCATTTAGAGCCTTGTCTAAAACAAGAGCCTTTGATGGAACATGAAGATGGTTCACCTACATATGCTACTTGTAAGAACAACTTCCCTACTTCAAGCTACTAGTTGTTGTTATGTCTTGAATGTTTGAGTGAACGTTGTATCTTCTCTTTAGCATCTTTGAGTGTCACTTCTAGATTTCATCAATTGAACATCTATCTAAGAGAGCCAATGACTCATTGTGAGGCTTCAAGCTAGAACAAGAGAACACTCATCTTCAAGAAGGTAAAGAACTTGAACAAACAAGCAAGTTACATTAACAATTGCCAATGAGTCAATACGAGGCAACAAAGCATCACCATTGAGTATAGCAAGTTAGCAATGAGGTGAAGTTAGCTAGCCATGTATCTTATCATCCAAAGTTTTTTTCCAACACTCTCTTTACTAGTTTCTTTGTCTTTACAACACACTTCCACTTCACTCAAGTTCTTTTTGGTTTCTTTTTACATAATGCACACATCCACCATTTCTTTTCTTCTTGCACTTGTGTAATTACATAGAAGTTTCTTTGTCTTTTTGCTTCACTTTGAAAAACCGTAACGCTTCTATCGCTAGCTCTCCCGGAAGATCGACCCGGTATAGCCATACTATATCGGAGATTGGAAAGAGTTTATTGATCTTTAAATACAATTGAGGAGTAAACAAACATCAAGGTTAACTCTAAACCTCTTCTCCTTAACTGAATAATTGTGCAAGAACTCTACATTACTCTTTCTTAATCAAATTTTTGGCGCCGTTGCCGGGGAGAGCAACGGTTTTTGGTTGAAAAGTGAAGAACTAATACGAAGTCTCTTCTCTGTTGCAGGTCACAGGTTGAAGAAACAGCAAATTTTGCATAGCAGTGACATATAAGTGGACCTGGGCCTCTGCTCTTGAAAGCAGAGACCAGGATCCCTCCAAATTGCCGCAATTTCTGGGCTTTTGCCGCAGATTTGCGGTAAAGAGGAGATCACTACTAATCAGTTTTCTGCAGGGCTTGCCTCTCTGCAAAATACAGTTGCTGATATATTTTAAATCCTGTTTGCTTCACCTGATATCTGCTAATCAACAGTAAAAAATGGTTGTAATTGTTAAAAAAATTGTTTAGACATTTGCATCTCTAGGCACGTGTCTTTCAATTTCTTTACTTTTACTGTTGAAGAGTGCGGGGGACAAGGTACGTAAGCATAGCATATAGACTAGGACTCACTCATTGTTTGATTTACTTATGCTTTAAGTGAACCTTGTTTGTTGATATCGTACACTTGCACTAATTGACTCTAAGGGCAAATCCCATAAAAAAGATAAGGTGGGGATTTTATCACCCCTTCCTTAGCCCACAAACCATCTTCCCCACGTACTCACAATCCTAAGCTTCTAAATAAAAATTGCTAGACGTTGGCCCTAGGGACATCCGGACTCACTTAGGAGATTATCCTAAGGGGGAAAAGTGTTGGAAAGTGACTTTTGTAAAATCGGTGTCTAGGAAAGGGGTTGAGGGCCGAAAGCCCGAAGGTTGTTGGTTACTTAATTAAGGAACGTCTCTGACGGAAAACCTCCCAACAACTTTACCCTTCCCTGGCCGATTTGCTTATAGTCAAAGTCCACACCAAACCTCCTGTGGACGATCTATCGTTAGGAGTCGTCTAGGTCCAGGAAACCTAGAAAGCTTGGATTGATTTTTTCTTTTTTTCTTGGTTGTTATTTTTCATTTTTCGCTTGTGTGATTGGTGCACGTTGATTGTGAAATTGTATGCAAGAGTGGTATAGAGACCCAAATTCTGCGAGGCTTGTGAGAGTTTCTACACTGCCACATACATCACCACTCGACACAATTATGACTACCAACGTGTCGCTGCAAGACAAGTTCTATCCTATCCGCACATCACTTCCATCTTGCATTCTCCTCCCAAACACAAATGGAAATAACTTTGAGTTGAAGCCCCAGTTCATAAACACTCTTCCACAATTCCATGGCCTTGAATCTGAGGATGCGTACTTCTTCATCCGAGAGTTTGAAGAAGTATGCCTTATGATGAGGATTTCCCAGCTTACCGATGATGCTGTCAGACTTAGGTTTATACCTTTCGCATTGAAGGATATTGCTAAGAAGTGGCTTTATAATCTCCCAGTTAGCTCTATTTCTTCTTGGGATGATTTTGTTAAGGTCTTTCTTAAAAAGTTTTATCCTATTCATAAGACAGCCTTGATGAGGAAAAATATTATGCAATTCAAACAAGAAGCAAATGAACCGTTTTGGAAGTATTTTGAGCGCTTCAAAGACCTAGTAGCCCTGTGTCCCCATCACGGTATAGAAAAATGGCGTCAGTGCCAGATTATCTATGATGGGCTTGATTATCAGACTAAGACTCTCCTAGAAACCATGTGTCAAGGAGAATTCTTAAAAAAGGATGAAGATCAGGGTTGGGATCTTTTTGAGGCTCTAGCTGAAAAGACAATTCAGTGGGAGTCATGTACTGAGAAACCTACACCCACAACTTCCAGAACTGGTTTACACTCTATAGGATCCTCGATAGCTGCAGAAGCTAAAATCACACAGTTGATGAAGAGGATTGAATTGCTAGAATCCAGGGAAAATTCTGTTGTTAATTAAGTCAACCCATCGTCAGTAGCTAGCCCATCACCTATGGCTAGCCCTGCACCTATAATCCACCCGGGTTGTACTTACTGCCATGATTTGAATCATGTGTTGGAAGAGTGTCCAGTGTATTACTCTCAAAATTTCAGGAGAGTACGAATGCCGCTTACACCAGACCCACTTACAACCCTTACTCCAAAACCTATAATCCTGGATGGCGTAACCATCCAAACTTCTCTTGGAGTCAGTCTGGACCTGAGCAGCCGAGACAACCATACCCACAACAATACCCTGCTCAGTCTCATCCACCGACTTACCACCAGAACCACCAAATGTTCATTCATACCAGAGCCCCCAAGATTCCAATCCTATCAAAATCCTGTGCCATATCAAGCAAGTTTTCAGCCCCAGTATCAACATCATCCACCACCCAATCCTTCAGACAAAAGACTTTCTGATTTGGAGAAAATGATAGAGACCTTATCTAAGAACCAAGCTCTATGATGAACAATCAGCAGCAGGACATGAATAAATTGCAAATTCAAATAGGGCAGTTGGCTAACTCTTTGACTGAAAGACAAAAAGGAATGCTGCCTAGCCAACCTGTGCCAAATCCCAAAGCCCATTTTCCTCTGCATGAAGTTGAAGACTTGGGACCCAGCCAAAGTCAATGCCAAGCCATTCAAATCCTTAGATCTGGGAAACGTGTAGATAATAAGGTTTCAAATCATTCTCCCAAATCTGTGCCAATGCCACCACCTTCTGTTCCAATCCAGCCTATGCAAGACATTCCTTCATCAAGCACACATCCATCCACTTCCCAGTCAAAAGGAAAAGAGAAAGTTGATGAGCAAACATATAAGCCTGTTGTCCCATTCCCAAATAGGCTTACAAATCATAAGATGAATGCTCACATGGAGAAGATAAGAGAGATATTCAATCAAGTACAAATCAATGTCCCTCTCTTAGATGCTATTCAACAGGTTCCATCCTACGCCAAGTTTCTGAAAGAAATGTGTACAAAAAAGAGAAAAGCAAGTGTCCCGAAGAAAGTCTTTCTAGCTTCCAACATAAGTGAACTGCTCAATGGTCCAATCCCTGTGAAATACAAAGATCCAGGGAGCCCTACCATTTCTTGTATCATAGGGCAGACCACCATAAATAGGGCTTTGCTTGACTTGGGCGCGAGCATCAATCTTCTCCCCTTTTCCGTCTATCAGCAGTTAGGGTTAGGCAACCTTCGTCCTACCCAGATGACAATTCAATTGGCTGACCGCTCTGTAAAGATTCCCAAGGGAGAAATTACAGATGTTTTGATACGGGTCGGGGAATTCATTTACCCCGTGGACTTTGTTGTTCTTGAAACACAGCCCGTACAAAATCACAGAGCGCAAACACCTGTCATTCTCGGACGTCCTTTCTTAGCCACCGCAAATGCAATAATCAATTGCCGAAATGGATCGATGCGGTTAACGTTCGGAGATATGACGAAAGAGGTGAATGTCTTCCATCTGGGGAAGCAGCCAAGGGATGTGGATCATGATTCTTTTGAAGTGAACTTGATTGAAGGACTGACCAGTGAACATGTGGAGGAAATTGAGTATGAGTCTGAAGAGGAGTTTGAGTTGGAGTCGGATGACTTCAACTTGGATCAGATTGTTGGATCAAATGTTGAACGGACCTCTAATTCCACACCTATTCTTCCCTTGCACCATGAGCAACCAGTTTTAGACCCTGTCCCTTCTTCTGAGCTTAAAGCTCTTCCTAATCATCTCAAGTACAAGTATTTGGATGAGAAGGAAGCCTTTCCGGTCATCATTGCATCAAATCTTACTGAGCAACAAGAAGAGGACCTTCTGAATGTGTTAAGGGAAAATAAAGAAGCCATTGGTTGGACCATGGCTGACATCAAGGGAATTAGTCCTACCATTGTTCAACACAGAATTCACCTGACGGAAGATGCTAAACCGAAACGAGACCCACAGCGCAGACTTAACCCCATTATGCAAGAAGCTGTTAGATCTGAGATTTTGAAACTATTAGATAATGGGATTATCTATCCCATATCTGATAGTCAGTGGGTAAGTCCAGTCCATGCTGTGCCTAAGAAAGCTGGGTTTACCGTGGTGGAAAATGAGAATAAAGAATTGATACAAACACGTCTTCCAACGAAGATTAGAGTTTGTATTGATTATAGGAAGTTGAACACCGCCACACGTAAAGACCACTTTCCACTTCCATTCATTGATCAAATGTTGGAGAGATTGGCGGGACACGAGTACTATTATTTCCTGGATGGATATTCAGGATATAATCAAATCTCAATCGCTCCCGAAGACCAAGAGAAAACGACCTTCACCTGTCCCTTTGGAACGTTTGCGTACTGAAGGATGCCCTTTGGCCTTTGCAATGCTCCTGCAACGTTTCAACGTTGTATGTTGAGCCTGTTCTCGGACATGGTGGAGAAATTTTTGGAAATTTTCATGGATGACTTTTCAATCTATGGGGATTCTTTTGAGCAATGCTTGTACCATCTGAAGCTGGTTTTACAACGATGCATGGAGAAAAATTTGACACTCAACTGGGAAAAGTGTCATTTCATGGTCAAGCAAGGAATAGTACTTGGGCACAAGGTATCAAGAATAGGAATTGAGGTGGACAAGTCGAAAGTGGAAGTCATTACAAACCTCACTGAACCTACATGTTTAAAAGACATTAGATCATTCTTAGGGCACGCCGGCTTCTATAGACGATTCATTCAAGGGTTTAGCAACATTGCAAGACCCTTGACAAATCTCTTAGGAAAGGACGTACCCTTTATCTTTGATGAAGAATGTCAAAAATCTTGGAGAGAGCTTAAGGATAGACTTGTCTCAGCACCGATCATCTCTGCACCAGATTGGACCAAGCCTTTTGAGATTATGTGTGACGCCTCAGACTTTACTATAGGCGCTGTTTTAGGACAGCGTATTTATAATAGGCAACACGTGATCTATTATGCTAGCAGAACGCTAAACGATGCCCAACTCAATTACACGACCACTGAAAAGGAATTTTAGCAGTTGTCTTTGCGTTGGAGAAATTCCGTCAATATCTGCTAGGGTCCAGAACTGTTATTTTTACTGATCACTCCGCCCTAAAATACTTGATGCAAAAGAAGGATGCTAAGGCAAGATTGATTCGTTGGATACTTCTTTTGCAAGAGTTTGATTTGGAAATAAAAGATAAAAAGGGCGTTGAGAACGTGGTTGCGGATCACTTGTCGAGAATCCCGAACGCACCTAAGGAGAGTATACCGATTAACGATGATTTTCCTGACGAGCATATTTTTGAGATACGTGGAGAGCCCTGGTATGCTGATATAGTAAACTACCTTGCTACCAGGCAAATACCTTCCCATTGGTCAGGACAAGAAAAACATCGTTTTCTGCGCCAAATGCGGTTCTTCTTTTGGGATGAACCATATTTATTCAAGTACTGTCCTGACCAAATCATTCGTAGATGCCTTCCTGAGGATGAACATCAGAGTGTATTGACATTTTGTCACAAGTTAGCTTGCGGTGGACATTTTGGTCCACGGAAAACTGCCGAGAAAGTGCTTCAGAGTGGATTCTATTGGCCCACTCTCTTTAAGGATGCACATAATTTTTGCAAGCTTTGTGATAAGTGTCAGATGACGGGTCGTATCACACAGAAAGACATGATGCCCCTCACACCCATCTTGGAAGTCGAAATTTTCGACCTCTGGGGCATCGATTTTATGGGACCCTTTCCTCTGTCTTACGGTAACCAATACATTTTGGTAGCCGTAGATTATGTTTCTAAATGGGCTGAAGCGATTCCAACACGGACTAATGATAACCATGTTGTCATCAAGTTTTTAAGAGACTACATCATCTCTCGCTTTGGAGCCCCCCGTGCGATAATAAGTGATAATGGGAGTCATTTTTGCAATAGGGCTTTTGAAGCCCTGATGCGCAAGTATTCTATCACTCACAAATTATCCACGGCTTACCATCCTCAAACCAATGGGCAAGTTGAAGTAACGAATAGACAGATAAAACTCATTTTGGAGAAAACTGTAGGACAGAACCGTAAGGATTGGTCCATCAAACTCACTGATGCCTTATGGGCATACAGGACCGCTTACAAGACTGTCCTCGGTATGTCTCCATATCGAGTTGTATTTGGGAAACCTTGTCACTTGCCTGTTGAATTAGAACACCGAGCTATGTGGGCTTTAAAGCAGCTGAATTTGAATTTGGATAAAGCCGGTGCTTTAAGGAAATTACAAATATCCGAGCTTGAGGAGCTGAGAAACGAGGTATATGACAATGCTCGGATCACCAAGAATAGAACCAAGCTGTTTCACGATAGATCCATTCACAGGAAAAATTTTGTCACTGGACAAAAGGTTCTATTATACAATTCACGGCTCCATCTTTTCCCTGGTAAACTGAGAACCAGGTGGTCAGGGCCATTCATTGTGCAGACTGTTTTTTCCCATGGTGCGATTGAGATTCTTGACCCGAATAATGGCAACAAATTTACTGTGAACGGTCAACGTCTCAAGCCATTCTTTACCACTGATTCCTTGTCACACGACGTTCATGAATTGGGTCTTTGTGACCCAGTTTATTTGTGACAATTCCATCTGTATAGTTCCCAAGCATTTTCCTGGATATCATTTTTGGGACCATATTTGTAAATAATTTTCTTTTCCACTTTTTGTAAATAATAATAATAATAAAAAAAAATAGGGATTTTTGTACATATAAAGTTTCACATTCCTAGGAATTTCTCTTCCCTAGGATTCCTTTTACTTTCAAATTCCTTTGACCTAGGGTTGTAAATAGAACTTTGACCTAGGGATAAAATTGGAAAAGTCCCTTTACCCATCCCCTATAAATACTCTCCTCACTTACTGTTCTCCCTCAAACGCAGACATCTTTCAAGATCCAGATCTCTCCTTCCAGAGCTAACCTCTACAAATTTTTCCCTTCTCCAAAATCCTCAAATCTGCCGCAAAAATCCTTTTCTGACCGCAAATTTGCGGCACTCCGGCCATCTCTGGTGCCCAGAAAAAGTCTACGGGGTCGATTTCTTTTGTAATGGCAGATCCAGAGCAACACTTCTAGAATCTGTCCCGGGTGCCTTCTGCACAACTGATTTGGATTTCCCCCCACGATCTCCGGGGGTGGTTTGCATTTTTCTTACTCAAATCCATTGTTTAAGTTCAATCATCATACATGGCCCCAAGCTTGTTTGTAGAAAGGGATTTTTCAGTGCTTTTGAATGATATTGGGGGATATGGGCATATCTTTGTGGATAGGATACGTGCATGGAATTGGTACTCTTTGGTTTATAGTCACAATGACCATGATGCATATTATTGCCCGGATATTGTCACTACTTTTTACAACTCAATTGACCATGCATCAGTAAATCATGACATATACCAATTTGTATCACACATGCCATTCGGTGATATCTTTGTCACCATCCCACTTATTGCTGAAGTTACTAATGTCCCCAGTTATCCCCACCATACGGAACCCTTGCCATTGATTGATTATATGCCCATCATGGGGATCCGTTGTACCATTCAGGACCGTGGGCTCAAAGCCAATACGGCCTTCCGAAATGTTCATTGCATTGGACGCTGGGTCCAACGCAATATTTTAGGGCTTGAGCACCAATCGTCCTTTAATAGACCTGTGTTGCAAGTAATCCATGATTTAATGACACATAACCACACGGTCTGTTTAAATAGGGCCATCTTCCGTGCCATTCTTGACAATTCCTCCCGCACTCGGGGTGCAAAATATTCCCATGCAATATTAATCACACGTCTGTGTAAAAATTTTATGTCAGACGATGTCTTTAATACCTTTGACCGAGTGCCTGTTACTATAGAAAGACCCACAAGCTCGTATAATGGTTGTTTGCAGGCACTATGGACACCTATTGCACAACCTGAAAATGAACCTGTGGAGGTTGATTCGGAGGAAAGTTTAGAAGAAATTGATGATCCCGAATTTTGGAGGTAGGAACCCCCCACTGATTCACGATCCTTCATGTCCACCATATGGAAGGGCATGAAGAAAATTTTTAAGGGGCAGGTCCGGCTCAGGAAGAGAGTAGAGGAGCAATCCTCTCGATTAAGTAGTTTGGAGGCTGCTTTGAGGAGATCACAGTCGGCTGGACCTAGCACCACATCGGGTCCGAAACGAAGGAGGGAGTAACTTTTCCCATTACCTATTTCATGCATCATTTTATCTTGCATGCATTGGGGACAATGCATGAGATAGGTATGGGGGGGTAGCTAACATAGGATTTTCACTTATTTTTTTAGGTTTTATTTTTTTTTAGGTTTTATTTTTTTAGGTCTTTTTATTTCTAGATGTTTACCTTCTTTTAGATTTTCCACTTTCTTTTTAGATTTTACTTTTTCTTTTAGAAAAATAAAAAAAAATATATATAAAAAAAAAAGAAGAAATTCTTTGATCCATGTCTAAAGAATCAAACTTGAAATTTAGGGATTAAGGAAGCTCTAAATTCAGATTTCTAATTATAAGTTGAAAAGAGGAGTTTTGTTAGATTTTTAGGTTAAGTAATAAAAGGATTAGAAAAATTACTAGATTTTAATTCTTTCTTTAGGATATAAACATTGAACATATTGAAGGATTAATCAAAGACTTTGTGATTTTAGTTACACATATATATAAAAAAAAAAATAAAAAATATGAATATAAATAAACCACTGATTAAGCTGGTAGGTAGTGCCTTAAGAAGCATTACCAATCACGCCTAAAGGTGGTCAAAAAAAAAAGAAAAAAAAAGAAAAAACTTAACTACTGATTAAGCTGGTAGGTAGTGCCTTAAGAAGCATTACCAATCACGCCTAAAGGTGGTCAAAAAAAAAAAAATACTTAACTACTGATTAAGCTGGTAGGAAGTGCCTCAAGAAGTATTACCAATCACGCCTAAAAATGGTTAAGTCCTTAAATTCCTAAGTGACCTAGTTTACTCGAGTCATCGAACCCTTAGGGATGTTTTCTCATCTGAAGCCCTAAAAACCATCTGGTTTGGGAGTCATCGGTAAGAGACTCGCTACATGGGTAAACTAGAAAACCTAAGGATGCTAAGGGAATGTAAATAAATAAACATTGTAAATAAATAAATAAAAATTTTTTTTTTATATATATTAGTAAATAAATGAACTTAGTCTAAGAAAGATCCTTCATATTCATAGATGTATATATCTTAGGATTGATGCAAAATCCGGTTTTTGATCTTTTCCCTAAAATCTTAACCTAAAATGAAAACATAACTCCAAATAGATACTTATAAGAGGAATGAAAAATTTAGAATAACCTAAAACCTATAAATCAAGTTAGAATCTTTAAAACATGGATCAAAAATTTCACTAACCCTTTTCTTTTTCTTTATGGATTTTGTGGGTGCAATCCGCTGAAAACCCTCAGGAGACAACACTCCTCCTCTAGGGTAACCTAGAGGTTTAACGGCTTGTTGCACGTGCTCAGTGCAATCGTGTCACCTACGAAAGTGGTGTAATAAATTAGTTAGGATTTTTCTTTTTCTTTCTTTTCCTTTCTTTTTGCTCGGGGACGAGCAAAAGCTAGGTATGGGGGTGTGATTGTTCTACATATTTACATATTTTACCACTTCCATACTATGCATTTTGTAAATAATATGTGATTTCTTACCCATTTTCTCTCTATTTTTACAGGTCCACAACTTAAAAGAGAAAAGCCAATTAATCATTTTAATTAGCAATAATTAAAAGTGATTAAATCCATAATCCCAAAAGAGCCAAGATTTGAATTTGGATTCAGTTGAGATCCGCGCGCCCATAGGATCTTCCAGAAGGCCACGTGGCTAACCAACTAACAACCAGATCACAACAGAAAATCTGGGCTCAACAGCCCAGATTTTGCCGCAAAAACAGCCAGATCCTTGTGGATCTGCGGCAGTTACAGGTTGTTAGGATCTCGGATTTTGCGCCAACGGCCAGGGCTCTAGATTCTTCTCTGGGATGGCTATAAATAGAGGACCAAGGTCTGTACGTGAAGATAGAGAAGAGAGAGAAGAAAATAGGGAAAAATTCTTGTATTTTTGTTTTCTCCTAGGTTTTTACACTTCATCTTCTTCCTCCTAGAGATCTTGACAAAAGTGATAGAGAGAGTGCTGTTTGAGAGCTTGTACCAAGAAAGTGACATTCTTGTAGCCAAGGATTAATCAAAAGGACTCCATTCTTCACTTTGCAAAGCTCTAGTATGTTGTACTTTACCTTGCTTTAAATTCTTGCTTTGATTCTAGTTCAATTCTATTGCTTGTGTTTTGTTGCTTTACTACATGAATAGTTGTGTTGTTTCTAGTGTAATGGCTAGCTAGATCTTTATTGCATGGCTAGCTAAGAACTTGCCTAGCTAACTTCTATCTCCTTGGGTGATGCTTATCTTTATACTTGCATTGTGAACATTTCTATAACTTACCAAGAAGTAGAGTTGATTTCCCTTGACAATTGCTTGTTCATACCACTTAAGACTCATGTGTGCCTCATTTAGAGCCTTGTCTAGAACAAGAGCCTTTGATGGAACATGAAGATGGTTCACCTACATATGCTACTTGTAAGAACAACTTCCCTACTTCAAGCTACTAGTTGTTGTTATGTCTTGAATGTTTGAGTGAACGTTGTATCTTCTCTTTAGCATCTTTGAGTGTCACTTCTAGATTTCATCAATTGAACATCTATCTAAGAGAGCCAATGACTCATTGTGAGGCTTCAAGCTAGAACAAGAGAACACTCATCTTCAAGAAGGTAAAGAACTTGAACAAACAAGCAAGTTACATTAACAATTGCCAATGAGTCAATACGAGGCAACAAAGCATCACCATTGAGTATAGCAAGTTAGCAATGAGGTGAAGTTAGCTAGCCATGTATCTTATCATCCAAAGTTTTTTCCAACACTCTCTTTACTAGTTTCTTTGTCTTTACAACACACTTCCACTTCACTCAAGTTCTTTTTGGTTTCTTTTTACATAATGCACACATCCACCATTTCTTTTCTTCTTGCACTTGTGTAATTACATAGAAGTTTCTTCGTCTTTTTGCTTCACTTTGAAAAACCGTAACGCTTCTATCGCTAGCTCTCCCGAAAGATCGACCCGGTATAGCCATACTATATCGGAGATTGGAAAGAGTTTATTGATCTTTAAATACAATTGAGGAGTAAACAAACATCAAGGTTAACTCTAAACCTCTTCTCCTTAACTGAATAATTGTGCAAGAACTCTACATTACTCTTTCTTAATCAATGAGTGCAAACTATATGTGTGCAAATGTAAATGCAAATGTAGATTAGCAAATCAAGATCACACTCCTAGGTGGTTAAACCTAATATCAGGAGCGTAGGCTCTGATACCAATTGAAAGTACACCTAGAGGGGGGGTGAATAGGTGTACCACTAATCTAATGAACTAAATGCGAAAATTAAAAAAACTAATTGCAACTACACTTAATGCAACCAACGAGTGTAGCCGAATTCCGGTGAAGGGCTCTGGACTAACTCCTCTTGATTCCTCTGAATAAGAGTTGAGGCGCTATATGAAGCTCATGTGGTTAAGCACAAGTGAGGCACACACAACCAAGCCAAGCATATAAGTATGAATGTGCAATATGAAATGATGCAAGACACAATAGTAAAGAGAGAGAGAGTTAGAGAGACAATGGATCAAACACAAACACACGAATATGTTTCGAGGTTCGAGCTCAGAGCTCTACGTCCCCGCCTTCACACAGAAAGATTTCCAATCCACTTGTCCACACAGGACTCCCACACAGGGAACCTCCACTGAGGATTTGGGGCAATACAATCACAGGGAGTACACAACTCCTCTCTCAACCGAATACAACCTCTCACAGAGGCTAGGCACAAAGCCACACAAACACCACCTCACACAAGAGGGGTAGGCACTTAGCTAATACAAAATAATCACCTCACACTTAAGGGATTCCAACACAAAAACTCTACCTCTCACTAGAGGGAGCTAATCACAATCTCCATCTCTCACTAGAGAGAGCTAACCACCACTCCAAAATCAACCTCTACACAAGAGGGATATCACAAGTTTAGGAGGGTTTACAACTTAGTGATCAAAAGACCACAAACCAATTCTTTTCCACAAAAACAATGATCCTATAGAAAGGATAGAATAATATGGCTCAAGTGTGGAAAACAAAGTGTTTTGATCAAAGAAAATCACTTGGGAAAAACACCAAATAGATATAGAATTTTTAGACCAAAAACCAATTCTCAAAAGACTATTTTCTTTGAAATAAAAAACACTTTAAAACAAAATAGAGAATAGAAATTTGAACCCAAAACTTTTTGCTTAAAACACTTAGGAAGTATGAAATTTTTCTCTCTTAAAAATCTTACACAAAACAGCCAAGAGATGGGATATTTATAGCCCATGAAAAAATCTGCCCATTGGCTGCTGACTAGGCCAGAATTGGCCTTCCGGTCGACCGGCCGGTCGACCAGCCAACGGTCAAATTTTTGACCGTTGAGCCTGCCGGTCGACCGTGCCAATCCAGAGAGCAGATTGTTCTCTGGCCGGTCGACCGCTCCGTCGACCGTGCCTTGCTCACGTCGACCGTCAGGTCGACCGTCCCCACCCGAGAGTGGGGCACTTGCAGTCGGTCGACCGCCCGGTCGACGGCCCAAGTGGCTGGTCAGCGTGCACATCCTTGTGCATGTCGGTCGATCGGTCCGGTTGACCGACTCTGGGTCCGGTCGACCGCCAGAGCCTGGCAGGCAGCATTAAGGGACTGAAAACTTGGGTTTTTAATATCCTAAGAAATCCCATAAAATCTCTAAAAATCCACAAAAATAAGTTCAGTATAATAAATTGATATACAAACATGTGTGAAAATTTTCAACACATATTTCAAACAATTTGAACCATTTTTGTGTTATGGAAATTTTGCCGAAAACCAAAATCTGTATTTTCCAAAACTTAGATTTTCCAAATGGAAATCCGATTTTTCCAAAACTCATCAAAATACAAAAACATGATATAAAACAATATTGAAGCATGTTGCATATGGATATAAGTCCAATATACATGAAAGATATATATATCATTGTTTTTGACAATAATTCCAAAATTAAGTTTTGTTAAAATACAAAACCTAAATACATGAATAGGGAAATCAAAATAAGTTTGTTTAAGATATGAAGCATACATGTATATAGAACAAATCTAATATACATTAAAACATATAAACTTATTTTGAATCTATCTATTCATGAAAACCAAGATCGGTTAGACAAAAAACCGAAAACCAATAAACATGAAAACTAGAAACAAGTGTGTGTGTTATGAACTTGAGCATATCACACTATCTAGTCTTTACAAATGGATCTAAAACAAAAACTAAACTAAGTACTGAGGTCTTCTTGACAAACTCCGTCTTCAAGTCGACTCGATCCAAACCGTGATCCACCGAGCTTGACTCCAACGAGTGCTAGATATGACTTTGACGCTCGGGCTCTTGAATCACCATGTGAGAAGCTCCAAAATACCTTTGTTGAAGCTAATCACCTACTAATATCTTGGTTAAATATTTGAAACTAAACATCACAAGATTATTAGCAAACATAACTACATGAGTTAATTATCATCAAAACTAGAGTGGAAGGCCTCTGGGCCAACACTTTCTCATTTTTACGAGGACTACACCGAGGTAATCATGGATAAACTCCTCTCCATTGTACAGAGGAAAGGAGAATCTGTCCGTGAATACATTGAGCGGTTTAGAAATCTATCGCTGATGTGCCCAGCAGGGATGCCATTACCCATGCTCTTGCAGACATGTAGGCATAACTTCCTGGACCAAGTGGAGATTCGTATGGGATTCGTCAAAGCCCATAACTGGAAGGAGCTAGTCGAACAAGCTGAGATAGTCGAAAAGTCAGCTAAAAAGTTTGAACCATCTACCCTTAAAGGCAAGTGGGGTATGAATAATAAAGGGCATAGATGAACATCGTCTGACAGTTTAGTGGGAGTAAGCATTTATTAAATTTCTTTAATAAAATCTCTTGGTTTCGTGCAAAATTACCTTATCATTGGTAGCAAGGAGTATGTCATCAACATACAAAATTAAGAATATATGCTTACTCCCACTAAACTTGTGATACATACAATCTTCAACAGTATTTATCTCGAAACCAAATGAGACTACTTGATGAAACTTCTAGTACCATTGACGGTAAGCTTGCTTGAATCCATAGATGAATTTCTTTAATTTACAAATTATATTCCTTAAGTCTCTAGACACAGTTTTCTGGTTGCACCCTATATATAGTTTCATCAATGTTATCATTGAGAAAGACAGTCTTAAATCCATCTAATATAACTCAAGATCTACATATGCAACAGGAGTCATAATTGTTCTAAAAGAGTCTTTCAATGAAACCAGAGTCTCTCTGTAAAATCAATATCTTCCCTTTGAGTAAAGCCTAATGGCACAATAATTAGGATTTTAAGTTTTCTCCGAAATAATACTCCTACAAAGACGAGCAGATGGTTACAATATTCCATTTACTCCACAAAGGGAATAAATTGAAACTGCCACAGGCTCGACGCCCTAATGAAGTGGGACGCACAAATGATCCCAACTATTGCCTTTTTCATAGGATGGTTCATCATCCTAGTAACAAGTGCTTTGTCCTAAAGGATAAAATTCAGGCTTTGGTCGATGCTAGGGTTTTGACGCTAAAGTCAGAACAAAAGAAAGTCACTGCGAACATGGTGACCCTCAAGTTTGGCAAGACCCCAAAAGTCACAGTTCCTAATGGGTCTTTCCCAATCCCAATCCCTGAAGCACGGCTAGAAGTAAGAGATCCTTCAGCTAAAAATCAAGAGACTAAAGGTCTTGTTCCCTTGACATTGGAAACAGGAGAAATCATGTGGATACACCCAGACTTTGCCCAAGACGAACAATGGGATTCGAAGAAATCCAAGTCAAAGGGCAAATCTTGCAATGTTATCTCTATCTTGCCGGATGACGGCAATGTGACATCAACTTCTCTTAGCGATTCTTAGGGGGAAAAGCATGCTTGCACAATACAGGCCGACGCACCTCAGTCGACGGGTACTCGATCTAGAAAATTATAATTAAAACAGTATGAGCAAATTATCGACGAGACACAACAGCAAATGACGTCGGTACAAGTACCCATACCAGCTCCTGCCCTGACAACGGGAAAAGAAAAGCAAAAAGAAGTCCGGTTTGACCATATCCTGAAGAAATCTTCAGGCCCGGGACTTAACATCCCTTTTCGCTTTGACATACTGGCCCAACTGGCCACTATCCCCGCTCGTATCACCATACATGAGCTGCTTCTCTCTCGAAGGATACAAGGGAAGCACTTAGGGATGCACTGGCTAATTCAGAATCATTTCTGACACATATGCCAGAAACCCCTAGGGAGGACACTCAACCCTCGTGTTCTGAATGTCGTCATGCCCAATCTAAAGTACCTACTATTACTTTCATAGCTGAGGACATGCTCCTCAAGGATAATAAACACGATCGACCTTTGTACTATACCGGGTACATCGGCTCGACATGCATTAAAAGGGTACAGGTTGATCCAGGGTCCGCACTCAGCATAATCCCCAAAAGGCTCCTCTACATCATTGGCATACTAGTGTATATCGATTATCTATAACCACTACAACGATATACAGTTTTAACTCAAGGAGTAGTCACCCACTCGAAAAGATTCGACTCCGTTGCCGAATTGGGGACCTGAAATCAGAAGTGACGTGTTACGTTATTGACGCTGACACGTCATACAATTTGTTGCTAGGACGATCTTGGATCCACGCTAACTAGATTGTCCCCTCTACTTTGCACCAGTACTTCAAATATGTTAAAGATGATGCAACGGTATGAACGGTGTTCGCTAGGAAATAATCGTTCAAGGGGGGTGGAAAACTACTTTACCGATGCTCTCCTATATCAGGAAATCGGTGAAACATCAAAAGAACCATTGCCTGACAACGATGACAGTGGCAATGAGGCGGATTCAGAGTCTCAAGGAGACACGCCGCTACTTTGGTCGGTGAACCAATTGTAGCATGTTTCAATAATCCTCAATGTAATACTCATTCTGAGGATGATGATGAATGGGTGATTAATGACAATATTTCCTTTGATTATCCTGTGAGTGTCGAACTATTTGAATTTGTCATGAATAGCTCTCTACACATGCCCTTGCATAAACCAAGCACATCAAGTACATCTGTGGAATGTATAGAAGAGTCCGTTTTAGTGGTTCCTCCGTCCAAAAAGGGTCAATCACCAATAATTTTTGGTAGAGCCCAATTGCAAAGGTCTACGGTCACAGATTCGAGTTCAGACTCAAAGACCCCACAAATTTTCCATTATGCACGACAAGCACAGCATATGATGAAGAAAATGGGATACAGGATGCAGCGTAGGAATGGTCTGAATTTCAAAAAAGGACGACGTGATTTTCTGCCTAATTTTATGCCAAAAGGGAAACCGGCAAATTACTATGATAAAACACGCAGGGGGTTGGGATACGTTACACCTCCACCTTTTACATTGGTTCGACCCAAAGACAACAAACCAATCCCGTCACGCTCTGCGTCTTCCTCCGAATGGGACTCGGACGTCAGTGTAGGAACGATGTTCGAGAATCTTACCATTAATATGACTTTAGGTAGCTAGTTGGAGCCAGTGGAAGTTGCTGATGTTGAACCATGGGCTCAACAACTAGATTTCCAGTGGGAAAAAGCGATTCGAATAGCTCAAACCACCTACTGAAGACATGGTGATCCAGATTAACTTGAGTAGTTAAGATCACCCTAAACCCATCTTTATAAGTGAAAGCTTATAACTTACGAAGAAAAAAGAATTGATCATACTCGTAAGAGAGTATATCGATGTCTTTGCATGGAACTACGAAGCTATGCCCGAACTTGATCCGTAGCCATGCATCACCTGAATATCAAGCCTAACGTCAAGCCAGTCAAGCAACAACAACGTCAATTTCGTCCGAATATTATGAAAGCTTGTAATACCCCGTTCCTGGAATACGTACTTGGTTGCGTATTCAGATTTTCGATCGTATTTTTCGATTTGTTTCCTGTATTTTATTCTGTATCATGAATTCTTTACACGATTATTTTATGTTGGATTTGGATTCGTGGACTCGGAGTCAGCCCTAGTCTGAGCCGAGGACCCGATCATAGTGTATTCTTCGATTTGGTATTTCTGACCTGTAGAATTGACTGATTTCAGTTTGAAATGTTATTTTTCAATATATTAGATTTTCTGTGATTTCTGGATTTTTCTCGGATTAATTTGAATTTCTTCAAAACCGGTGTCGGCCAGTGCCGCTGACCGATTCCCGGATTTTTAATTCTCAAACTGTTTGGAATTTCATGATGATTCTTTAGACTTTATTTCTCGGGATCATATTTTCTATCTATATTCTTTTTCTGAGGATTTTATGATTTTATGGAAATTCTTTCGGAGTCGGTAAATCACTGATTCCGGGATTTTTAATTTTAAAACCATACGGTATTTCTTCGAACGGATTTCACTATTGGTCTTTATATATTATTCTTGATTTTTGGTTAAATTTTCAGATCATTCCGAGATACTGAAATTTCGGGCATTTTTCCAATTATTGCAAATTCCAATTTCCACCAAAATTGCCACCTCATTTCCCACTCACACTTCACCTAACCCCACTCATTCTCTCTCCTTCCCATGGCCGGCCAAGTGGCAAGAGGGGTGACACCTCATGCTTCCTCTTTTACACAAGGCCCCCTCCTTTCTACACAAATTCCATCTCCTTTACAATCATCCCAAACTATAAATTTCTTTTCAATTGCAACTCACCCCTTTTCTTCCTCCTTCACTTCAACAAGAGAGACTCCTCCAAAATCCCTCTTCTTCCTCCACCAAACCCTAACTCAAAGAACTCCACCTTCAACCACAACATCAAGATCAACCTCCTCCACTTCAAGCTTCAACAACACTTGGTGGATTGAAGCCATCATCTTCTCCATTTGATCAAGCCTCCAATTGGACCCATCCATGTGAGTACCTTACTCACCAAGACCTAGAATACTCTCTATTTACTTATGATGTGAATTCTTGTATGCTAGCACCATAAAAATCCCATTTTTAGGGCATCAAAACTTAGATCCAACCTTTCCATGTAAATATCTCTACTCACCAAGGCTAGTCCGTCCCTTGTGTACTTGTGTTAGTAGATCAGGTCCCCTAATGTCATAAAACCCCATTTTTGTCATCAAGAACAACCCCCAAGTTCAGTTCTGTAAACTGCTCCCCGACCAGTATTAGTCGACTTGACCTAGAACCTAGTCGACTAGAACACTTAGCTGAAACCTAGTTTTCTGGAAAACACAGTATTAGTCGACTTACCCCAAATATTAGTCGACTGATCAACTCTCTGGAAATCCCTATTAGTCGACTCCTGAATTCACCTAGTCGACTAACCCTCCTTGGACCAGAAACCAACTCTCGGCCCAGTCGACTTAAGCCTATTTTATTAGTCGACTTGAACACCTTAGTCGACTAGCCATTTTACCTTAGTCGACTAATGTTTCCTGGAACAGTGACCCCAATTTTCTGTACCCCGGACTTAGTCGACTTGCGTACCTGTTAGTCGACTTGAGACCTATATTAGTCGACTAACCCTTGACCCCAGTCGACTAACCCTTCCTGGAGCAGATTTCCAACTCTCTGGTGCACAGATTTAGTCGACTACACAAGACTGTTAGTCGACTAATCCCACTTGTAGTCGACTAATCCTACCACCTAGTCGACTAATTCTGCCTGTATGTCTTAGATGATTTCTTTTCTAAAATTTGATCTTGTCATTGGTTTATGTGTTATGCATTATGGTTTCTTGTACATCATGACTGGTACTTTAGGACTTATTACTTGTTGGATCTTACCTCATATTACTTCACGATTTGTCAAGTAACATTATCAACCACTTGTCAACCTTATGTTCTCTTTTAACACATGTATATCAACTAACCATGCCACTACCTTGCCAGACCCCATAGTTATGTCATGATTGACCCGGCCCATTCTACATTTATTGTTATGTTTTATTGCTTGCTAGACATCACCACTTTGTCATGCTATCCCTTAAACCAAGCATGATACACTTGACTTTATGATTATCTTATCTGCGGGAACCCTGCCTTGTTTTATGGAACTAAGTGCCACATGGAACAAAGTGCCACACCACACGGTGGGGGCCACCTCTTGAAACCCATGGGGGCCACCTCTAGAATCCACTCCCTCAGAACAAAGTGCCACATGGAACAAAGTGCCACACCACACGGTGGGGGCCACCTCTTGAAACCCATGGGGGCCACCTCTTGAATCTGAAGGGCTAATACTGTCATGTTCACTTTCCCGTAAACTGATAATCCTTAATAAACTACAACTTGTATGGGGTATGGGTGGAAGTGATGGATGCCGGAATGATACCTTGCTTATAGTAGGTGGATGATATATGGTAGATTACTGTTAGTGGGACCTCGGGCCCACACTAGATGACTGTTAGTGGGACTTTGGGCCCACATCCTGAGTACTGTTAGGGGGACATTGGGCCTCCAAAACCGGTTCCAGGTGTATGGAAACTACTATAAGAAGTGTTATCAGTTCTCCATCTACTTCCGATAACGACCCTCGACTTTCTTTTATATGGATGTATGTGAGTTGGGATCGATACCGAGACACATACCGAGATATATGAGTTAGACGAGTAATAATAATAAGAATTGATACTGTTATGGATATTGTTATGATTCTTGATATTCCAGGCACGTTTCCAGTTATGTTCCCAGCTTGTGATACTTATTATGATTTCCGTGATTCCAGTGATGATTCCGGTATTTACTATTACTCGTTCCTGTTTTGGATTTATTATTGTATCTGTTATGTATTCCCGTTCTGGACTATCGTATGATTTTGCAACTCTGATTTTATATGCTTGGATTACTGTGGCATGAGATAAGGGTATATAGATGAGGGTTTCCTTGTTTGGATTACTCCCTCGAGGTACTGGTCTCATGGGACAGTGGCTTAAGTATATACGATCACTTTTGCTTGTAATCAGTTTTACTTGTATTTCCTGTTTCCCGATTATGCTATATCCGTTCTTATATACCATGCTTGTGTTCTGACCCCATTCGTGTCTCTTCGCCACTTGGCTGCAGTTCATTTATTATTATATGTCTTGACACCTTGGATTTGCACATTCAGATTCTGAGGCTAGATCGGAGTGGAGTTGCCCCTCTTTGATCGAGCCATCCTTAGAGAGCAGGCATCCCAGCTCCAGCTCCTTGTGCCTGACTTCTTTTGACTCACGGGATCTCCACCCTACTCGTGAGCCCTTTTGTACTTTTGCTGTACCTTTCACTTTTGGACTTGTATGATGAAGGACACATGTATTATGTGATGTTTATCATATTTTGTGATGACTTTGTATTGTACTTTATGTTGGCATATATGTGTGTATACCACGTTTTGTGTTGCACTCTGATCATTTCTTGTTGTACTTTTGCTTAGCGTATATGTGTGGGTGCATTTCGGACCTACGCCTATACGTCGCAGTGACGTCCCCGTATCCGTGGAATTCGGGGCGTTACAGGATGGTATCAGAGCTTAGGCTCTTACCTCTATAGTACAAACAAGTAGCAAATTCTAGTAATTTGCGGATGCCAACATCAATGTACAAAGTCATCTAGTCCTTCTTGATTCTACGTCTAGTCCTCCTTGATTTCTTCTTTCATATCCTGAAATCCTTCCCTTCCATGTTCCAGCCCCTTCCAGTCTGTCCATACCTAGTATCGATGGAGAGGAGATCGGGTCGCAGCAACTCCGGACCAGCATCGAATGGAGCAGCGGGAGAGAATGTGGATATATTGAGGGTTATCCAGATGGTGGTGGAAAACCAGCAACAGTAGGTGGAGAACCAACAGCAGCAGACCGAACTTCTCCGGCAAGGGATAGCAGCACCTAAGGAACAGAGGCCGGGGAACATATCAGACTTCAGGAGGCTGCAGCCAGCCATATTCACGGGTGGAGAGAAACCCTTGGAGGCTGAGCAATGGTTAACGGACACATCAGACTTGTTGAATGCAGCCCGTGTCCCAAAGGAGAACCAAGTTGAGGTTGCCAAGATTCAACTGAAGGATATAGCCAGGACTTGGTGGCTAGCAGAGGAGGCCAGATTGGAGAAGCCTGTCACTTGGGACACCTTCTCCAAGAGTTTCTACAGCAGATTCTTCCCTGTCACAGCTCAGAAGGACATGGAAGAACAATTCATCAGACTTCGGCAGGGGAGTAAGTCCGTGGATGAGTATGCCGCGGAGTTTCTCAGATTGAGCCGCTTTGCCCCGTACATGGTGACGGATGAAGAGAAGCGGGCAAGCAGATTTCAGCAGGGCCTGCAGATGGACCTACAGGTATTCCTGGTGCCCCAGCAGCTGAAGACATATTCCGAGATTCTCACCATAGCTCGAGAAGTAGAGCGTGGACTGGAGAAGAAGAAGGAGAATCAGATGAAGAGCCAAGCCAAGAAGAGGCCTTTTGAGTTGATGGATGAGGAGGATGAGGATAGGGCAACCCAGGGCCCGATGATGAAGAGACCATTCCAGACCCCTCTTCCTCAGATCACATGCAATTTCTGCCACAGGCCCGGACATTACAAGAGAGATTGTCGGGTAGCCAATGGATTATGTTTGGCATGTGGGGCAAGAGGTCATGCACTAAGGGATTGCCGGTACAGGAAGTTTGAGCATACGGCACCAGTCAGACCAGCACATCCGGCCCCAGCACTTCCAGCACCGCCATTGAGGAGAAACCCAGAGCCCGTTGACCGGAGAGCTCCATTTCCACCCCAACGGTATGATCGTCAGCAGAGAGGGATGAGGCCTAGAGCAGATCAGGGTAGAGGCCAAGTTCACGTCATGGCAGCAGAGGCTTCAGGTGTTGCAGCAGAGTGGGAAGATCAGTATCCGGAGCAGGAGCCTTAGGATTTCATGGTAACCACTACCCCAGATCTTGTATTTAAGTTGGTTATCTTTCTTAATATTATTTCCATTGTCATTCTATCATTGTTAATTCTGGACCTTCTTGTATTTATCTTCCTCCCTGTTTTGGTTTTATGATGCCTTATTCGTGCCTTCGTTCCCTTTGTGTTCAATTTACCCCTTAATGAAATTGCGAGGACGCAATTTTTGTAAGGTGGGTAGATTGTAATACCCCGTTCCTGGAATACGTACTTGGTTGCGTATTCAGATTTTCGATCGTATTTTTCGATTTGTTTCCTGTATTTTATTCTGTATCATGAATTCTTTACACGATTATTTTATGTTGGATTTGGATTCGTGGACTCGGAGTCAGCCCTAGTCTGAGCCGAGGACCCGATCATAGTGTATTCTTCGATTTGGTATTTCTGACCTGTAGAATTGACCGATTTCAGTTTGAAATGTTATTTTTCAATATATTACATTTTTGTGATTTTCTGGATTTTTCTCGGATTAATTTGAATTTCTTCAAAACCGGTGTCGGCCAGTGCCGCTGACCGATTCCCGGATTTTTAATTCTCAAACTGTTTGGAATTTCATGATGATTCTTTAGACTTTATTTCTCGGGATCATATTTTCTATCTATATTCTTTTTCTGAGGATTTTATGATTTTATGGAAATTCTTTAGGAGTGGGTAAATCACTGATTCCGGGATTTTTAATTTTAAAACCATACGGTATTTCTTCGAACGGATTTCACTATTGGTCTTTATATATTATTCTTGATTTTTGGTTAAATTTTCAGATCATTCCGAGATACTGAAATTTCGGGCATTTTTCCAATTATTGCAAATTCCAATTTCCACCAAAATTGCCACCTCATTTCCCACTCACACTTCACCTAACCCCACTCATTCTCTCTCCTTCCCATGGCCGGCCAAGTGGCAAGAGGGGTGAAACCTCATGCTTCCTCTTTTACACAAGGCCCCTCCTTTCTACACAAATTCCATCTCCTTTACAATCATCCCAAACTATAAATTTCTTTTCAATTGCAACTCACCCCTTTTCTTCCTCCTTCACTTCAACAAGAGAGACTCCTCCAAAATCCCTCTTCTTCCTCCACCAAACCCTAACTCAAAGAACTCCACCTTCAACCACAACATCAAGATCAACCTCCTCCACTTCAAGCTTCAACAACACTTGGTGGATTGAAGCCATCATCTTCTCCATTTGATCAAGCCTCCAATTGGACCCATCCATGTGAGTACCTTACTCACCAAGACCTAGAATACTCTCTATTTACTTATGATGTGAATTCTTGTATGCTAGCACCATAAAAATCCCATTTTTAGGGCATCAAAACTTAGATCCAACCTTTCCATGTAAATATCTCTACTCACCAAGGCTAGTCCGTCCCTTGTGTACTTGTGTTAGTAGATCAGGTCCCCTAATGTCATAAAACCCCATTTTGTCATCAAGAACAACCCCCAAGTTCAGTTCTGTAAACTGCTCCCCGACCAGTATTAGTCGACTTGACCTAGAACCTAGTCGACTAGAACACTTAGCTGAAACCTAGTTTTCTGGAAAACACAGTATTAGTCGACTTACCCCAAATATTAGTCGACTGATCAACTCTCTGGAAATCCCTATTAGTCGACTCCTGAATTCACCTAGTCGACTAACCCTCCTTGGACCAGAAACCAACTCTCGGCCCAGTCGACTTAAGCCTATTTTATTAGTCGACTTGAACACCTTAGTCGACTAGCCATTTTACCTTAGTCGACTAATGTTTCCTGGAACAGTGACCCCAATTTTCTGTACCCCGGACTTAGTCGACTTGCGTACCTGTTAGTCGACTTGAGACCTATATTAGTCGACTAACCCCTTGACCCCAGTCGACTAACCCTTCCTGGAGCAGATTTCCAACTCTCTGGTGCACAGATTTAGTCGACTACACAAGACTGTTAGTCGACTAATCCCACTTGTAGTCGACTAATCCTACCACCTAGTCGACTAATTCTGCCTGTATGTCTTAGATGATTTCTTTTCTAAAATTTGATCTTGTCATTGGTTTATGTGTTATGCATTATGGTTTCTTGTACATCATGACTGGTACTTTAGGACTTATTACTTGTTGGATCTTACCTCATATTACTTCACGATTTGTCAAGTAACATTATCAACCACTTGTCAACCTTATGTTCTCTTTTAACACATGTATATCAACTAACCATGCCACTACCTTGCCAGACCCCATAGTTATGTCATGATTGACCCGGCCCATTCTATATTTATTGTTATGTTTTATTGCTTGCTAGACATCACCACTTTGTCATGCTATCCCTTAAACCAAGCATGATACACTTGACTTTATGATTATCTTATCTGCGGGAACCCTGCCTTGTTTTATGGAACTAAGTGCCACATGGAACAAAGTGCCACACCACACGGTGGGGGCCACCTCTTGAAACCCATGGGGGCCACCTCTAGAATCCACTCCCTCAGAACAAAGTGCCACATGGAACAAAGTGCCACACCACACGGTGGGGGCCACCTCTTGAAACCCATGGGGGCCACCTCTTGAATCTGAAGGGCTAATACTGTCATGTTCACTTTCCCGTAAACTGATAATCCTTAATAAACTACAACTTGTATGGGGTATGGGTGGAAGTGATGGATGCCGGAATGATACCTTGCTTATAGTAGGTGGATGATATATGGTAGATTACTGTTAGTGGGACCTCGGGCCCACACTAGATGACTGTTAGTGGGACTTTGGGCCCACATCCTGAGTACTGTTAGGGGGACATTGGGCCTCCAAAACCGGTTCCAGGTGTATGGAAACTACTATAAGAAGTGTTATCAGTTCTCCATCTACTTCCGATAACGACCCTCGACTTTCTTTTATATGGATGTATGTGAGTTGGGATCGATACCGAGACACATACCGAGATATATGAGTTAGACGAGTAATAATAATAAGAATTGATACTGTTATGGATATTGTTATGATTCTTGATATTCCAGGCACGTTTCCAGTTATGTTCCCAGCTTGTGATACTTATTATGATTTCCGTGATTCCAGTGATGATTCCGGTATTTACTATTACTCGTTCCTGTTTTGGATTTATTATTGTATCTGTTATGTATTCCTGTTCTGGACTATCGTATGATTTTGCAACTCTGATTTTATATGCTTGGATTACTGTGGCATGAGATAAGGGTATATAGATGAGGGTTTCCTTGTTTGGATTACTCCCTCGAGGTACTGGTCTCATGGGACAGTGGCTTAAGTATATACGATCACTTTTGCTTGTAATCAGTTTTACTTGTATTTCCTGTTTCCCGATTATGCTATATCCGTTCTTATATACCATGCTTGTGTTCTGACCCCATTCGTGTCTCTTCGCCACTTGGCTGCAGTTCATTTATTATTATATGTCTTGACACCTTGGATTTGCACATTCAGATTCTGAGGCTAGATCGGAGTGGAGTTGCCCCTCTTTGATCTCGAGCCATCCTTAGAGAGCAGGCATCCCAGCTCCAGCTCCTTGTGCCTGACTTCTTTTGACTCACGGGATCTCCACCCTACTCGTGAGCCCTTTTGTACTTTTGCTGTACCTTTCACTTTTGGACTTGTATGATGAAGGACACATGTATTATGTGATGTTTATCATATTTTGTGATGACTTTGTATTGTACTTTATGTTGGCATATATGTGTGTATACCACGTTTTGTGTTGCACTCTGATCATTTCTTGTTGTACTTTTGCTTAGCGTATATGTGTGGGTGCATTTCGGACCTACGCCTATACGTCGCAGTGACGTCCCCGTATCCGTGGAATTCGGGGCGTTACAAAGCTATTGAAGCTGAAGTCCATAAACTCATCGCGTGTGGTTTCATACGGGAGGAACAACATCCAGATTGGGTTGCTAATATTGTTCCTGTTCTTAAGAAGAATGAAAAAATTCGGATCTGTATTGAGTACCTGACCTCAATACAGCTAGTCCTAAAGATGAATTTTCATTGCCCATCACCGATGTCATGATTGATAATACCTGCGGATTCGAAAGAATGTCCTTCATGGACGACTTTTCAGGGTATAACCAAATTAAGATGGATTCATAAGATGAGAAACATACTTCATTCCGGACACCGTTGGGGGTATACTGCTATACCGTGATGCCCTTTAGATTAAAGAACGCGGGAGTAACTTATCAGCGTGCAATGAGTACAATTTTCTGTAACCATCTCCGAAAGACGGTAGAATGTTATGTCGACGATATTGTAGTCAAAAGTCATGATAAGAATGACCATCTTTGTGACTTGAGAACAATATTCGATATAATGCAGGCGCATCAACTGAAAATGAATCCGACAAAATCCTTCTTGGGGGTTTCGAGTGGCAAGTTCCTGTGATTCATTGTTACATCAAAAGGAATTCATCTCGACCCAGATAAAGTCAAAGCCATTCAGAGCATGAATCCACCTAAGGATCTCAAAGAACTTAGGGGCCTACAAGGTAGACTGGCCTATATCAGAAGGTTCATCGCAAATCTCTCAGGCCACTGTCAACGTTCACCCGACTCATGAAAAAGGGTGTCTCTTTTGTATGGGATCAATCCTGTCAAGAAGCTTATGAGGATATCAAAAGATACCTCACTAAACCTCTGGTCTTAGTGGCTTCCATATCAGGAAAATCATTCCTACTTTATGTGAAAGCTATGGACCATTCTCTCGGTGCTCTGCTTGCTCAAAAGAACGATGATGGTCACGAACAGGCTATTTATTACTGCGTAGAACTCTGATAGGGGCTAAATCTTGCTATAACTCTATTGAGAAGGAATGCTTAGCTCTTGTCTTTGCTATTCAAAAGCCGCGGCATAACTTGGTTGGCCAGACCATGCATGTTATTTCCAGAGTGAATCCTTTGCGTCTCCTCATGACAAAACCAGGATCATTAAATTCAAGACTAGCTAAATGGGCCCTCCTTTTGTCTCAGTACGACATGCTCTTTGTCCCTCAGAAGGCAGTAAAAGGCCAGGCACTTGCAGACTTCCTGGCTGCTCATTCGGTGCCGGAAAGCTCAAAACTTCACGAAGACATTCCAGATGAGGTTTTCGAATCTAATATAATTTCAGAGGATGAAGTGTGGCGGATGTTCTTCGATAGAGCATCAAGAATAGGCCCTAAAGGTAAGATCATTGCTGGTGTGGAGGTTGTATTTATCTCGCCACAAAATCATGTCCTTTCTAGGGCATTTTCATTGACGGAACCATGTTCCAATAATGTGACAGAATATAATGCTCTACTCATTGGCCTTCAGCTTGTCCATAAAATGGGGGTACACTACCTCGAAGCTTATGGTGAGTCAAAATTGATTATTAATCAGGTTAAAGGAGAATATAAGATCCGTCACGGAGATTTGTTACCTTATTATCAAGCAGTCATCAAAATGGCTAACTCATTTGATAACTTTTACATCGGTCATGTGTCCCAATCCCAAAATACTAGCGCTGACGGTCTGGCTGCACTAGCGACAACATTAGCCTTACGATTGACACAACGTATCACCTTATAGTGGCTACACGACACCTTGTTTGTCTTGAACATGTGTTGAAAACCAAGGAGGTCCATAGCATATCGGCTGATTTTGAACCAAGAGATTGGCGATTTCCCTCATCGACTATGCTTTGCATGATATACTGCCGGATGACCCTAAAGAAGCGGCGTCGATCAGACGAAGGTCTCTTCGTTTCTACTATGATCCAATCGTAAAAACACTCTACCGTCGCTCATATGACGGTATCCTCCTCCGTTGTCTTTCTAATTCAGAAGCACAGAAAGTGCTTAAAGAAGCACACGATGGCATATGTGGAGAGCAGCCAGGTCCAAAGCTCAAGGATCGATTGCACAGGCTTGGATATTATTGGCCGACCATGATAGCCGATGCCATCAAATATGCACAAAGGTGTAAAGCCTACCAAATCTATGCGGACTTTATACATCAGCCTCCAGAGTTGCTCCATCCAACTGTTACTTCGTGGTCATTTGAAGCGTGGGGAATCGATGTCGTAGGGCCAATCAGGCCCTCTTTAACAAAAAGTCACCGGTTTATCTTAGTAATAACCGATTACTTTTCAAAGTGGGCAGAGGCTATACCACTTGTGAAAGTTAAAACTTCCAACGTGGTTAATTTTATCAAAAACCATGCCATCCATCGATTTGGTGTCCCTAGACGGATCATTCATGATAACGGTCCCCAATTCGTGAGCCAGGTATTCTATGAGTTTTGTGATATGTACCAGATTCAGAATGTGGCATCAACCGCTTATAACTCTGCTGCTAATGGCTTGGCGGAAGCATTCAACAAGATAATTATTAAGCTACTCAAAAAATTCATCTCGTCAAATAAACGAGACTGGAATGAGAAGCTTGGTGAATGTCTTTGGGCCTACCGAACCACAGTTCGGACCCCGATAGGCAATACGCCTTTTTCCCTGATATATGGTTGCGAAGTAGTCATACTATTAGAAATCCAGATGTCGTCATTATGAGTCGCTTTAATGACCAGAATGACAAAAGAAGACAATTATCGGTTACGTCTTTAAGAGCTCGAAGCCCTAGATGAGAAACGACTACAACCTCAACAGCATATTGAGTTGAATCAAGTGTGAATTTCGAAGGCTTTTAATAAGAAGGTTAAGAAAAGGGTTTTCCAGAAAGGAGATTTGGTTTTAGTCGTCAGACGACCGATGATCATGACGCACAAAACTAAAGGCAAATTTCAGCCCAAATGGGAAGGACCGTTTGTGATAAAAATAATCTATTCAAATGGAGCATATCGCGTTATGACTTCAGATGGTGACATGCTCATGATGCCGATCAACGGTAGGTTCTTAAAAAAGTATTATCCTTGATAGGATCCTTCTCATGATCAAGTTAACAAACATTACACCTCTGATCAAGACCTTCAGACCCGAGATATTTAGAAAGAGCGCTCCTCTCTTTCTCTAACGGGATCATACTGCCATAAACCAGTGTCGAGTTGATCGAACACCGGCTACATTAAAGAAGAATTAAGGTTATGAACTTCGGTTTTAGCCTTATCACTCTCCTCCAATTCATGGTCGACTAGTCTCGAACCGATAAGCATGTACCTATCTCCAACTTAGAAGAATAGGTCATATTTTGAAGTCGAGCATGTCTAAACAACAGTTGCAGGCACATGGTTTATTTAGCCTAACGTTTCTATGAATAACGCTGGTATACCTCCCTGCCCCTGTTCGATCGATCGAGGCTCGACTCAACAACAAAAGAAGGTTCACGATGCATCCTTGCAAAACCTTTCCACTGTTTCCACATTCATATCGAGAACATGGTGACCGATCGAATGACAAACACAAATGGGTTTATCTGATGACTTGTCAAGTCGAACTCATTAAAGAAGGTTCATGACACATCCTTCTGTAGAATCTTTCCAATATGGAAACAAGATAAGGATTGAGAGAGAGAGAGTCCATGACGAACGATAATTTTCAAATCAAGATCTCGTGGAATTCATGCCCATTCCTTTAGTCCCCATCTCACCTACAGAGTGAAAACTCAGAGGAAGCATCACGTTACTCAAAGTAACAAAATAATCCAACGCCTCTAACGGCTAAGGATAGAGGAAAATGTTGGCCTTTAATCCCAACATAAGTCTTTGATAACTCATCATGCTGAGGGGAATAGCATAACTAGCCCAACTTAAATGGTAGTTGGTAAAGGTATATCAAATCCGTTAACAGCTGAGGATTTGCTAAAAATCCTAAGGGACCTATTCTCAATTGATTCCTCTCCAAAATCACTTACCAATTCCCGTCCATGAAATGGTAGGACCACATAAGAAGATATTCATCTTCCTTGCGAAATAATGAGTCAAACCTATCATGTTAACATTAAACCTCTGATAATAAAACTCTAACGTCCTCCCCGGTGGATAATATCAACATCCCCAGCAAATTAAACTTTACTTATCATTCTTTTCAATAGAATGATAGGTTCACTCAAAATCACTGTTATGTTCAAACACCTCTAACAGTAACAAAATCTTAGTCATGTTAACATTACACCTCTGCTTGGCTGTTTTACAAATCTCGTTTTAAATTCCCATGAAGTTCTTTGACATATAATCTTTCATGAGATTCATATTTCTTAACTCCCCAGCAAGTTTCTAGTGGACTCCCCTTAAAGCCTATTATTTCCCGCTCAATCCCCAATGGACTTTCTTGGTTGTCACGTTAACAATATTCCTCTGACAATTTCTTCCAAAAATATTCAAAGGAGATATCAATTTTCCACGGGATTTATGATCAAACTCTATCTCCTTTAGTGGAATTCTTTCTTTTACCGTCATGTCCAGCTTGTCACCTCTGAACGGTAAAAATCCTGAGCTTGGTGGCTTCTCAATCGGTTATGTCCATTATTACCTCTGAACCGACAGATAACTAAGTCTCACCTTTCAGTCCAGTAGGAACTATTCGTTTGTCGTTATGTCCAGTTCGCCACCTCTGAACGGCAGGGTTTTTGAGTCTAGTAATTTCCAATCGGTTATGTCCATATTACCTCTGAACCGACGAGTACCTAGATATCTCTTTTTATGGTACTTCAACTGTCATGTCCAGTTCACCACCTCTGAACAGATAAGTCTATAACTTTATCCTCCTTCCCTCTATCAAGGTCAGGAGCTCTTGCTGTCATATTAACATTAAACCTCTTAACAGCAGATTGCGAATCTGAGGTCCCTCAATTGGTCATGTTCAGTCAACCACCTTTGAACCAACAGGACCCCAGATCCAATTTATCTTTGTAGTCCCCTGTGGACTAGTGATTGAGGCTGACCTGCACAAAAAATACGAGATTATAGAACTTAAGAAAGGAGATGTGCAAGTGCTCAATTCTTCCGCTATAGCAAGTGGCTATGCGGGTCGTGATCCACAAGGAGGGTTTGCGATGGAAGCGTTATAGTTCTTTATTGAAATCTTATGAACATAAGTGAAAGTTCCTCTCTATTTTAAAGTTATAAAAATGAAAAAGAAAGTTAGAGTTAAAGTAAAGAAGAAAGTGAGAGATGAAGAAGGTGAAAAAATCAGAAAACAATAAAAGCGACTATGTACAAATGGAGTGAGTCGAGAGAAGAGTGAAAACGATTTGGAAGAGGTGGTAATCTACATTAAAGAAATAAAAGAAAAGAAAGAAAGAAAAGTGAAGAAATACTTACCTAGGTTGGTGATGACTTACTTGGAAACTTGTGCAAGTTCTACCTTTGCTTCGGAGGCGTTCAACGCATAGATCATAAGCTCGAGCTCAGTCCCCGTGCACATTATATCATCAAGCCTAGCAAGAACGAAGTGATGCGGATCTTGAAAGAGGAGAACGTCTTCATGAACTATCGCTGGCTCTCACGTAGCTGAGTTATACTTGCTTTGGAATTCACTTGTAAACTCAACAACAACGACCAAGGTAAAGTAGAAGAGGAAAACGAAACAAAAGAAAATACGAACATAAAAAAAAGAACTTTTACCTTTATTAATTGCAGAGACAATGGAAGAAAGGAGGAGGGTACATCAGTGTCACTCTCAACGTCAGCCTCTCTCTCTTACTTACATGAATCTTCTTCTACCCTAAGCAACATACAAGTTACATAAAAATAAAAGAAAAACCTAAACTACAAAGATTGAAAACTAGGCTAAATCCTAATCTGCCTTGGCGTCCTTTTTCAGCGCAGATACTGGCCTTTTATAGGCAAAAACCTAACAACCAAGATCCCGGGGAGGTCGGGGGAGCAAACGCTCCCCCTAACTCCCCAAGATTGCCGCGGAAATGCGGCTTTTGCTGCGTTTCCGCGGCAAGGGTGTGGCCAGGTGGCCACACCCTGTTGGTAGGTCTCCCCGGTTTCTCCCTCTGACTTTATCTGGAGTTGGTTTTGCAGTTTGGCTCCGAGATTTTGAAGAAATGGCCTTGGATTCTTGGCTTTAACCGATCGATCCTAAGAGGATTCTTCTCAACCGGTTTCAACCTCTTGATTTTGCCCTGATTTAGTGAGTGCGAATTAATTCTGATTTAATTCAGAATTTTGGTGGGCTTTGCGCTCATTTCTCTTCAACTCCTTAAAGATTGGGCCTGCAAATAAATCAAACAATTAATTAGGACAATGCAGGCTTTTATTTAATAATAAGTATGGACATATGATATTAAATATGCAACATTAGCGACCAATCACACCCCCATACCTATCTTTTGCTCGTCCTCGAGCAAAACAACTAAACTATACTAAGAATTATTAGACCACTTTCGCGGGTCACGCGATTGCACTGAGCATGTGCAACAAGCCGTTAAACCTCTAGGTTTTCCCTAGAGGATGAGTTTTGTCTCGTGAGGGTTTTCAGCGGATTGCACCCACAAAATCCATAAAGAAAGAGAAATAAAGAGTTAGTATTTTCGAAAGGCATTTTGAAAGAGAAAAATATTTGAAATATGATTGTAAGATCTAAGCAATCTATAAGTTATAGGAAAACCGAATTTTTCATTCCTAAACTTAGTCTCTATTCAAAAATTTGTTATCAATCAAGTAAGGAGTCAAATTGTGCTTCTCATCTAGTCTATTACTTTACCCTAAGTCATATGCACCATCGTGACTGTGAAAATTTTGACTTAGGGTTCATTAACTCTAACTCTTATGCCTTATTTATTTATACATATATATATATTTTGGTGGTATTATTCCTTAGTTCTATTAGGCTTTCTAATCTGCCCATGTAACGAGCCTTTAATCGATGACTCCCAAACCAGACGGTCTTAGGGCACCAGGTGAGAAGACACCCCTAGGACTTAAGGACTCGAGCAAACAAGGCCACAAAACTAAGGATTTTATTATATGAACCTCTTTTAGGCGTGAATACTTATGCTTTATTAGGCACAAATACCCAGCTTAATCAGAGGATTTTTATTTTCAAACTTATCTAATCATCTTTCGCATAAATACTAAGGCTTGCTTAGGCCAAAGCACCTAACTAGTCAATAATTAGATTTGTTTGTGTATATATATATATATATATTTTTATAACTTATCTAATCATCTTTCGCATAAATACTAAGGCTTGCTTAGGCCAAAGCACCTAGCTAATCAATAATTAGACTTGTTTTTTTTTATAAGGCATAAGAATCTTTATTTTTGAACCCTAAGTGTGTAAGTGTATGAAGTGTGCATATTTCATCAAGGTAAAGATCAAGACCAAATTACTTTGACAAATTATCTTCCTAACTCTAAAAATCAAACAAATAATCTTATTTTGACCAAGTATAAGATATCCTAATTTGGATTTTCCTATTCCTTAAAATTAACTTAATTTCTTACAAAAATAAGTCAAAATATTGTTTCTATTTTCAAAAAGTTTTTAAAAGTAAAGAAAAATGTGAATTTTTTTTAACAAAAAGAAAAGTTATGTTAGACCCTCCCCCACACCTATCTCATGCATTGTCCTCAATGTATGAATTAATGCATAGATGCATGAAAAAGACGACAGGGAAGGAAAGTGTTTACCTTAAGGTGGTGGTTCCGGTGGTGGTCTGATTAGTCCACGAAACGCGACCCAATCAATTTTTCTTGGGTCTCGGAGGAACCAACCAGAAGTATCTTTAATATAACCCATTAAAAAGATAAATCCATGAAGAATTTTTATTAAAAATTTAACCCCATCTAATGTCCATATTCCATAACTAATTTCGGAGTCAAATTTATCAACCACCTTGTCTCAGAATGGAGTATGAAATGATAGAACGGTTGACTTGGACTCAGGAACGATAGGAACTAATACCGACTCAGGAAGGTGACTTAAGTCAAGTAAAGGTTCAGGAGTCGAAATTGGTTCAGGAAGCGGGTCCAAGTCAAGATGTTGAAACTCTAGTCCACATGTATTTTCTAACAATGAGATGTGACCTAATTTGGGTGATTCCAGTTCAGGAATGATAGGTAGAGGAATCAAAACAGACTCTAAAATATTACTCAAGTTTGGTAACACAACAGGAGTCAATATTGATTCAGAAAGTTGAGCTGGATCACAGATTTGGGAATCTAGGTCACATATCTCATTGAGTTCAATATCAAAAAATGAGAACTTGCCAATTTGTCAATAGGATCTTCAAAAGTGTATAATTGGTCAAGTTTAATATGATCCTTAAAGATGGGTGATTCAATTTCATTATGAATTGGTACAGGATCCAATGTTGACTCCGGGAAAAAATCGAAATCAGGTGAAGATACCGGAGTCATAATCGAATCAGGAAGTAGAATTGAATCACTAAGTTGGGGTTCAGGATCATATTCATTTTCAAGTTCTATTTCAGGAAAAGGATAACTTGCTAAACTGTCAATATCTTTTCAAAATTGGAGTTTGGGCAAGTTCAAATGGTTGTTCTGAAATAGAATCTTGATTTCCAAAACAACATGACTCTTCGGCTCTAACAGATTGGTAAGTGACATCAGGATGGTGGGAACGTAGAGATTCGACCATCATATCTATGTAACGATTTCTAGCATTTTGAGCATGAGTCATGGCTTCAAGCATCTTTTTATAGTTGATGGGTTCATTGTCTTGTTGAAAAGATGAAGAGTTGTTTTGGAAGTGGTAGTGAAATTGTGAGTCCATCAGATTTTGTGATTGTTGTTTGGACTCACGCATACTCCTTTCCAAAATTGATGGTTTCCTATTTTGGACGGGTGGAATTGAGTATGAATCTTGAAAATATTGTGGACTAGGTGGAGAAGGAGGACAAGGTGGTTGAAAATTATGCTCAGGGGAGGTGAATCCCCACTGATTCTGTGAAGAGTTAAAATCATTATGAAAATTATAGTTATTAGATTGGGGGTATGGGTTATATTCATTCGGATAAGACCAATCCGGCACACTAGGTTGGTTAAAGTCATGATATGTCGGGTTGATAATATCCGAAAATGAACTTGGTGTGTAATATGGATTATTATTAAAGTTGAAAAAATTATTATTATAAGCCATATCACACAATAGAATATACACAAAAAAAAAGAAAGAAAAGCAAACAAATAAACAAACAAGAAAGAAAAAATTCTAACCTATGTTAGGGTAGACCTAGACCTAGACGACTCCTAACTGGTTAGACTGTCCACGGGAGGTTGAATGTAGACCTTGACCACAAGCTAATCAGCCAGGTCAGGGCAAGGTTGGTGGGAGGTTTTCCGTCAAAAGACGTTCCTTAATTAAATAACCACCAACCTTCGGGCTTTCGGCCCTTAATCCCTTTCCTAGACACTGATTTGGCAAGAGTCAAGTTCCAACACCTTTCCCCCTTAGGATAATCTCCTAATTGAGTCCGAGATGTCCCTAGGGCCAACGTCTACTCAATTTTAGTTAGGCTTGAGTTAGTGAATGCTTGGAATGTGATTTTTGGGCTAAGGAAGAGTAATCAAATCCCCACCTTATCTTGTTAATGGGTTAGTGCCCTTAAGATCAATTTGTGCAAGTGTACAAGATATGTAAGATCACTCAAAGCGATATAAATCAACCAAGAAGTGAGTCCTATGCTAAATGCAATGCATACGTACCTTGCTCCAGCACTCTTCAACAGTAAAAGTAAATGAATTGAAAAGACATGTGCCTAAAATGCAAACGTCTAATCAATTTTTAACTTTTGCAACAAACTTTTTACTGTTGATTATTAGCAGGTTTTTGTGATGGCATATAAGAAATAAATAATTACAGTAAACTAGAATTTGCAAACTAAGAAGCCCTGCAAAAAGCTGTTAGTAGTCAACTCTTCCTTGCCTCGGATCCGCGGCTTTTGCCGTGGAAACGCGGCAATTCAGAGGACCCTTTGTCTCTGCTTTTTAGAGCAGAGGCCCAAGGCCACTTGTATGTCACTGCAATATTAATTTTCTGCTTTGATTGCCCTGTAACCTGCAACAGAGAAGAAAATTCGTTTAGTTCTAAAAAATTTCAAAAAAATTCAGATTTCAATAAAAAATATATTACCCTCCCCGGCAACGGCGCCAAAATTTGATTGAGGCTGACCTGCACAAAAAGTACGAGATTATAGAACTTAAGAAAGGAGATGTGCAAATGCTCAATTCTTCCGCTATAGCAAGTGGCTATGCGGGTCGTGATCCACAAGGAGGGTTTGCGATGGAAGCGTTACAGTTCTTTATTGAAATCTTATGAACATAAGCGAAAGTTCTTCTCTATTTTAAAGTTATAAAAATGAAAAAGAAAGTTAGAGTTAAAGTAAAGAAGAAAGTGAGAGATGAAGAAGGTGGAAAAATCAGAAAACAATAAAAGCGACTATGTACAAATGGAGTGAGTCGAGAGAAGAGTGAAAACGATTTGGAAGAGGTGGTGATCTACATTAAAGAAATAAAAGAAAAGAAAGAAAGAAAAGTGAAGAAATACTTACCTAGGTTGGTGATGACTTACTTGGAAACTTGTGCAAGTTCTACCTTTGCTTCGGAGGCGTTCAACGCATAGATCATAAGCTCGAGCTCAGTCCCCGTGCACATTATATCGTCAAGCCTAGCAAGAACGAAGTGATGCGGATCTTGAAAGAGGAGAACGTCTTCATGAACTATCGCTGGCTCTCACGTAGCTTAGTTATACTTGCTTTGGAATTCACTTGTAAACTCAACAACAACGACCAAGGTAAAGTAGAAGAGGAAAACGAAACAAAAGAAAATACGAACATAAAAAAAAAGAACTTTTACCTTTATTAATTGCAGAGACAATGGAAGAAAGGAGGAGGGTACATCGGTGTCACTCTCAACGTCAGCCTCTCTCTCTTACTTACATGAATCTTCTTCTACCCTAAGCTACATACAAGTTACATAAAAATAAAAGAAAAACTTAAACTACAAAGATTAAAAACTAGGCTAAATCCTAATCTGCCTTGGTGTCCTTTTTCAGCGCAGATACTGGCCTTTTATAAGCATAAACCCAACAACCAAGATCCCGGGAGGTCGGGGGAGCAAACTCTCCCCCTAACTCCCCATGATTGCCGCGGAAACGCGGCTTTTGCCGCATTTCCGCGGCAAGGGTGTGGCCAGGTGGCCACACCCTGTTGATGGGTCTCCCCGGTTTCTCCCTCTGACTTTATCTGGAGTTGGTTTTGCAGTTTGGCTCCGAGATTTTGAAGAAATGGCCTTGGATTCTTGGCTTTAACCGATCGATCCTGAGAGGATTCTTCTCAACCAGTTTCAATCTCTTGATTTTGTCCTGATTTAGTGAGGAGAACGTCTTCATGAACTATCGCTGGCTCTCACGTAGCTGAGTTATACTTGCTTTGGAATTCACTTGTAAACTCAACAGCAACGACCAAGGTAAAGTAGAAGAGGAAAACGAAACAAAAGAAAATATGAACATAAAAAAAAGAACTTTTACCTTTATTAATTGCAGAGACAATGGAAGAAAGGAGGAGGGTACATCGGTGTCACTCTCAACGTCAGCCTCTCCCTCTTACTTACATGAATCTTCTTCTACCCTAAGCTACATACAAGTTACATAAAAATAAAGAAAAACCTAAACTACAAAGATTGAAAACTAGGCTAAATCCTAATCTGCCTTGGCGTCCTTTTTCAGCGCAGATACTGGCCTTTTATAGGCATAAACCCAACAACCAAGATCCCGGGGAGGTCGGGGGAGCAAACGCTCCCCCTAACTCCCCAATATTGCCGCGGAAAGGCGGCTTTTGCCGCGTTTTCGCGGCAAGAGTGTGGCCAGGTGGCCATACCCTGTTGGTGGGTCTCCCCGGTTTCTCCCTCTGACTTTATCTGGAGTTGGTTTTGCAGTTTGGCTCCGAGATTTTAAAGAAATGGCCTTGGATTCTTGGCTTTAACCGATCGATCCTGAGAGGATTCTTCTCAACCGGTTTCAACCTCTTGATTTTGCCCTGATTTAGGAGTACGAATTAATTCTGATTTAATTCAGAATTTTGGTGGGCTTTGGGCTCATTTCTCTTCAACTCCTTAAAGATTGGGCCTGCAAATAAATCAAACAATTAATTAGGACAATGCAGGCTTTTATTCAATAATAAGTATGGACATATGATATTAAATATGCAACATTAGCGACCAATCAACTAGCTACCAAGTTAATACGACTACTTCTGGCAGCGGATTCGAAGTTTAGTGTGTCTTAGTCTATTACGTCCAGTTTATCACCTCCAAATAGACGGGTCCCTAAAATCGAGTTCATCTCCATTTTGTCATCATGTCCATGTCATCACCTCTGAATGGCAAAATTTCTCATGTCTAGCTTGTCACTTTTAATGGCAAATCCTAGGCTTCATTTGTCTTAGTTCAAGCAGGAACTATTGATTGAGCATGGGTAATGTGATTTTGTGTGAAGTATTTGCACAGATATTAAATGAAAGAGAGAAGGTTTAGAATCAACCTCAAGTGCTTTGATCACTCCACAATGTATTCATATGATTAATGTATCCTTTCCAATCTCCGCTATAGCATGGGCTATACCGGGTCGATCCTCAGGGAGAGCTCACGATGGAAGCTTTACGGTTCGTAGTGAAGAAAGAAAAACGAAGATTCTTCTTTGTCTTAAAAGAATAAAAATAAATGGAGAAAGAAGTAAAAGAATTGGTGAATTTGTTCATGATGGAAAATGAAAAGAAATCAAAACAAGATTGACTTTTGGATTAACACTAAAATAAAGAAAACTTTGAAAAGACTCTTAGAATGAGAAGATCATGACTAGCTAACCTTACTACCTTGCTAAAACTTACTAAACTCCGTGATGGTGAATGCATGCCTCATGTTGATTCATCGGCAAAGATTTGTCTTGCGTGTTGGTCTAATTACTTTCCCACTTGGATGACGGGTGATCATTCTTGGACTTGTCTTGTAGCCTCATAGATGTCATTGGCCTACAAGATAGACTTTCAATAATGGAATCAGAAGAGCGACACTCAAGGGATGCTAAGGAAGAAGATACAACATTCATTAATTGAAGTAAAGAAGTTGTACAACAAATAGCATATGTTTGGTGATCCATCTCCACGTTCCATCAAGGCACTTGTTCTAAAGACAAGGCTCTAAATGAGGCACACATGAATCATATGGAGAATTACAACAAGATATAGCCAAGCATGGAAGTAACCCATCGGAGAAGAGAAGGCCATACAACTTGCAAGATTAAAGATAGCAATCACCCATGAGTTAGTAGTTAGCAAGGTTAGTGGTTAGCTAGATATGAGAAGAATTAGCTACTAGCCATTACAATAAAAGAAAAGCAAAGCATGAATAAAAGTGCAAGTAAAGTAAAGCTAGAATTAAAGAAAGCAAGTAATACTAGAAAATGCTCAAGTAGAGAGAAGAGAATGGATGAATCCTTGCTTCACAAGTTGTCACTCCTTAGTGTACACAAGCTTTCTCTCTCTTACAACTCTCTTTTGCAGAATTTCTAGGAGGAAGAAGAGGGAGACTAAAACCTAGAGAATACTAAAACAAAATACAAGACTTTCCCCTAATTTCTCCTCTCTCTTCTCTGTACTCCTCGCAGGTCCAAGTGAAGTATTTATGGCCTTAGGAGAAGGATCCAGAACCCAGTTTGTTGGCGCAAAATCTGGGACTCAACTGCCTTATCCTTGCCGCAAATTGGCGGGAAAATCCCGGATTTTGCGGCAACTTGGAGGTTGTTGGGCAACTGCTTCTTGTTGTGAGTTTGTTGCAAGGTTGTTATCCACGTGGCCTTCTAGAATGTTGAGTTGGCGCGCGGATCTCTCTGGATTCTGGATTTAAATTTGGGCTCTTGAATTAATCTCTTTAATTAAAGAGATTTACGGGCTTTCTCTCTTTTAAGATGTGAACCTGCAAAAATAGAGAGAATATTATCAAAAAATCATATTTTATTGACAATATGTATGGGAATGATATGGTAAAATATGCAAAATTGAATCACAATCACACCCCCACACTTATTCTTTTGCTCATCCCGAGTAAAACAAAGAGAAGAAAAACTATACTACCAATTTTATTACACCACTTTCGCAGGCGACGCGATTGCACTGAGCGTGTGCAATAAGCCGTTAAACCTCTAGGTCACCCTAGAGGAGGAGTGTTGTCTCCTGAGGGTTTTCAGCGGATTGCACCCACAAAATCCATAAAGAAAGAAGACAAATGTTAGTGTCTTGAAATTCATTTTGAAAGAGAGACATGTTTTCAAACTATTTTTGCAAAAATATAAGTGATCTAAGGTCATAAGTCCACCTATAATTATTCTCCCTTAAACTTAGTCTCTATGCAAGATCTTGTCTTCAATTAAGGTAAGAATTCAAAATTGGATTGAATATTTTATCTTTCATAAAACCTAGATAATATGCACACCGTGACAGTGAAGATTTCTGGGATTTCAACTCTAACCATAAAGCCATTTATTTATTCCTTTTTTTTCTTCTTCCCTTAGTTTTCTTAGACTTTCTAGTTCACCCATGTAGCGAGCCTATAACCGATGACTCCCAAACCAGACGGTCCTAGGGCACCAGATGAGAAAACATCCCTCGGGTTTAAGGACTCGAGTGAAAAAGGCCACAAAACTAAGGGGGATTATTCTTTTTGATCACCGTTAGGCGTGAATAATTATGCTTCTTGAGGCATAATTCTCCAGCTTAATGAGTGATGTTTTTCACCGTTAGGCGTGAATAACCATGCTTCTTGAGGCATAATTATCCAGCTTAATAAGTGATGTTTTATTCTTTCTTTTTTTATATATTTTTCTTTATTTATGGCATTTTAGGTCTTTGTTTCCATCCCAGAAATCTGTAAGTATGAAGTGCATATTTATCTAAGGCAAAAAATTCAAGATAAAAATATCTCCCCAATTTTACTTACTTAGCCTATAATTTTAAACAAGATCTATTATTTCAACTAGGTTTAAGATGTCATAATTAAGGCTTTCTTATTTTCTAAGATCATCTTAATTTTCTTAAAAATAAATCAAAACTTTTGTCTCTTATTTCAAAAAGTTTTTTTTTTAATTTCTAAAAGAAGTGTAAAAGAAAGAAAAATCTAAAAACTCTAAAAGAAGAGTAAAAGAAAGAAAATCTAAAAACTCTAAAAGAAGTGTAAAAGAAAGAAAATCTAAAAACTCTATGTTAGTAAACCCTCCCCCACACTTATTTCATGCATTGTCCTCAATGCATCATGATATATGTATGCATGAAATAGGTAAGAGGTAAGAAACTTTTATTTACAAAAAAGTGCAAAAAATTATTTACAAAGAGTATATACAAGTGTAACCATTACCTAGGCTTTTGGTCGTTTTCCTCTGGCCCGTTTCCCATCATTCCAGTGCGTCTGCTTTCGTGAGCTCAATTGGGAAACAGTTTGAATTATTTTAGCCCTAGGTATTTCCAGATTCAATTTTTTATTAGTATCATTCATCCTCATTCCACCACATTGTTCACTAAAAAATTCCTTATCACCACTCTCACTCTGAATCTCATCGCTTCCAATGTTAAGGAATTTCAGCTCCTCTCCATATAATTCTTCAAAACCAAGGTCAACATCCGGAAGTGGACAATCAGATAACCTACCCCGAGTTGACTCATCTAGACACATGATCTCATCAGCAAACAGGTCTTCAAAGGATATATCAATCGGAGGTTTAGATACAGTCACAGTTGGCTCATTGAAGGTGAAAATATCCAAATCAACTTTCCCCTGTTGAAAGGGTACTTGGATAAGAGAATCACCAGATTGTGACTCATCTTTTGAATCTTCACCTTCTTCCTCATAATTGTTACTAATGAAGCTAACCTCAAATGTTTGATCTTGTGTTTTACGAGGTTGTGTGTGGAAGACATTGAATTCATGCATCATGTTACCAAAGGTCAACCTCATTGATCCATTCCGGCAATTAATAATGGCATTTGCAGTAGCCAGGAATGGTCGTCCCAAAATGACAGGAATTTGAGCCCTTTGATTGGAATTTGACACAGGTTTTGTTTCAAGGACTACAAAGTCACAGGATAAATGAATTCCCAACCTTGACAAGGACATCGTGAATTTCCCCCTTGGGTCTAGTGACAGAGCGATCAGCCAATTGGATAGTCATTTGGGTAGGACGGAGATCACCTAACCCTAATTGTTGGTACACAGAGAAAGGCAGGAGATTGATGCTGGGCCCCAAATCAAGAAGTGCCCTATTAATGGTAGTCTGTCCTATGATGCATGAAATGGTGGGGCTACCTGGTCTTTGTATTTAACAGGAGTTGGACCATTGAGCAGCTCGTTGATGGATGATGCTAGGAAGACTTTTTTAGGGACTTGTGTTTTCCTCTTCTTGGTGCACATTTCCTTCAAGAATTTGGCATATGATGGCACTTGTTGTATGGCATCAAGAAGAGGGACATTGATTTGGACCTTATTGAACATTTCTTTTATCTTCTCCATGTGAGCATTTGTCTTGGGATTCTTAAGCCTATTTGGAAATGGTACAATAGGCTTATAAGTTTGCTCATCTACCTTTTCTTTCCCCTTGGCTTTGAAGTGGATGGCTCTGAACTAGGGGATGGTTGTCAGAAGCTGGTTGCATTGGGACAGGAGGTGTTGGCTTTGGTACTGGATGAGATGGTGGACTAGAAACCTTATTATCGACTTGTTTTCCAGATCTCAGGGTATGAATAGTATGACATTGACTGGGTCCTGAATCTTTCACTTCATTTAAAGGGAAGTGATGTTTGGGATTTGGCACTGGCTGGCTTGGAAGCATACCTTTTTGTCTCTCATTAGCCAATTGCCCTAATTGGACCTGAATTCTATCCATATCCTGTTGATGATGGTTCATCATTGAGGCTTGGGTCTTGGTTAAGGATTCTATCATTTTCATCAACTCTGATATTTCTGAATTATGCTGGGGTGGATGTTGATAATATGGAGGTTGGAATTGTGATTGATAGTGTGGTAGGTTCTGATATGGTTGTGAATGTGGTGGACTTTGAGATGGATGAACATACAGTGAATTATGATTGAAACTGGATGGGTGAGATTGAGCATTATATGGATATGGAAGTGGTGGTCTATGATGCTCAGGACCAGACTGACTCCATGAAAAATTTGGGTGGTTCTGCCATCCCGAATTATATGTGTTGGAGTATGGGGGTCTGGTAAATGCTGCATTCAGGTTCTCCTGATATGATTGGAGCTGATACAAAGGACACTCTTCAAAGACATGGTTAAGGTCATGACAGTAGGTGCAACCCGGTTTGATGACAGGTAATGGGTTGACCTGATTGACAACAGAATTTCCCCTAGACTCAAGCAGTTCTATCCTCTTCATCAATTGTGTGATCTTGACTTCTGCAGCTATAGAGGATTCTATGGAGTGTACCAGTTCTGGAAGTGGTGGGAGTGGATTTATCAGGACATGACTCCCACTGAATGGTTTTCTCAGCTAGGGTTTCAAAGAGATCCCACCCCTGATGCTCATCTTTCTTCAAAAATTCCCTTAGCACATGGATTCAAGGAGGGTTTTCGTTTGGTAATCTAAACCGTCATAGATAATCTGGCACAGACGCCATTTCTCTATGCCGTGATGAGGACATAGGGCTAGAAGGTCTTTGAAACGCTCAAGATACTTCCAGAAAGGTTCTTTTGGGTCCTGCTTGAATTGCATGATATTCTTGCGCATGAGGGCTGTTTTGTGGATAGGATAGAATTTCTTAAGAAAGACTTTTACAAAATCCTCCCACGAAGATATGGAACTGACGGGAAGATTGTAAAGCCATTTCTTAGCTAAATCCTTAAGTGCAAACGGTATGAACCGTAACCTAACAGCATCCTCGGTCAATTGGGAAATTCTCATCATTTGGCATACCTCTTCAAACTCACGAATAAAGAGGTACGCGTCCTCAGACTCAAGACCATGAAATCGGGGAAGTGTATTAATGAATTGCGGTTTCAGCTCGAAGTGATTTCCATTAAGTTCGGGGAGAAGAATGCAAGATGGAAGGGAGGTGCGAATCGGATAAAATCGATCTTGAAGTGAGACGTTGTTTTCCATAATGTCAAATGGTTGTGTAAGTGCAAGTGTAGAAAGTCTATCAAGTCTTGCAGATTTTGGATCACGAAACCACTCTCGCAAATACAATCACAAACAACGTGCACCGATCACACCAGCGAAAAAGAAAAAATGAAAATAACAAACAATAAAAGAAAAAAATCAATCCAAGCTTCTAGGATTCCTGGACCTAGACGACTCCTAACTGATTAGATCGTCCACAGGAGGTTTAGTGTAGACTTTGACTATAAGCGAATCAGCCAGGGAAGGACAAGGTTGGTGGGAGGTTTTCCGTCAGAGACGTTCCTTAATTAAGTAACCAGCAACCTTCGGGCTTTCGGCCTTCAATCCCTTTCCTAGACACTGATTTTACAAAAGTCAATTTCCAACACTTTTCCCCCTTAGGATAATCTCCTAAGTGAGTCCGAGATGTCCCTAGGGCCAACGTCTAGCAAATTTTATTTAGAAGCTTAGGATTGTGAGTGCTGGGATTGTGGTTTTTGGGCTAAGGAAAGGGTGATAAAATCCCCACCTTATCTTATTTATGAGTTATGCCCTTAGAATTGATTTGTGCAAGTGTACGATATCAACAAACAAGGTTCACTCAAAGCGTAATTAAATCAAACAAAGAGTGAGTCCTAGTCAATATGCAATGCGTACGTACCTTGTCTCCAGCACTCTTCAACAGTAAAAGTAAAGAAATTGAAAGACACGTGCCTAATGATGCAAATGTCTAAACAATTTTTAACGTTAACAACCAATTTTTTACTGTTGATTATTAGCAGATATAAGGTGAAGAATACAAGAAATTAAGTATTGCAGCAGCTGTATTTTGCAGAGAAGCAAGCCCTGCAGAAAACTGGTCAGAAGTCAACTCCTCCTTGCCGCAATTCTGCGGCAAAAACCCAGAATTTGCGGCAATTTGGAGGGATCCTGGTCTCTGCTTTCGAGAGCAGAGGCCCAGGTCCACTTATATGTTTCTGCAATGCAAGGTTTTCTGTTTCTTCAACCTGTAACCTGCAACAGAGAAGAAGATTCGTTTAGTTCTTCACTTTAAAGAAAATCCGTTGCTCTCCCCGGCAACGGCGCCAAAAATTTGATTGAGAATGGATAATGTGATTTTGTGTGAAGTATTTGCACAGATATTAAATGAAAGAGAGAAGGTTTAGAATCAACCTCAAGTGCTTGATCACTCCATAATGTATTCATATGATTAATGTATCCTTACCAATCTCCGCTATAGCATGGGCTATACCGGGTCGATCCTCAGGGAGAGCTCACGATGGAAGCTTTACGGTTCGTAGTGAAGAAAGAAAAACGAAGATTCTTCTTTATCTTAAAAGAATAAAAATAAATTGGAGAAAGAAGTAAAATAATTGGTGAATTTGTTCATGATGGAAAATGAAAAGAAATCAAAACAAGATTGACTTTTGGATTAACACTAAAATAAAGAAAACTTTGAAAAGACTCTTAGAATGAGAAGATCATGACTAGCTAACCTTACTACCTTGCTAAAACTTACTAAACTCCGTGATGGTGAATGCATGCCTCATGTTGATTCATCGGCAAAGATTTGTCTTGCGTGTTGGTCTAATTACTTTCCCACTTGGATGACGGGTGATCATTCTTGGACTTGTCTTGTAGCCTCATAGATGTCATTGGCCTACAAGATAGACTTTCAATAATGGAATCAGAAGAGCGACACTCAAGGGATGCTAAGGAAGAAGATACAACATTCATTAATTGAAGTAAAGAAGTTGTACAACAAATAGCATATGTTTGGTGATCCATCTCCACGTTCCATCAAGGCACTTGTTCTAAAGACAAGGCTCTAAATGAGGCACACATGAATCATATGGAGAATTACAACAAGATATAACCAAGCATGGAAGTAACCCATCGGAGAAGAGAAGGCCATACAACTTGCAAGATTAAAGATAGCAATCACCCATGAGTTAGTAGTTAGCAGGTTAGTGGTTAGCTAGATATGATAAGAATTAGCTACTAGCCATTACAATAAAAGAAAAGCAAAGCATGAATAAAAGTGCAAGTAAAGTAAAGCTAGAATTAAAGAAAGCAAGTAATACTAGAAAATGCTCAAGTAGAGAGAAGAGAATGGATGAATCCTTACTTCACAAGTTGTCACTCCTTGGTGTACACAAGCTTTCTCTCTCTTACAACTCTCTTTTGCAGAATTTCTAGGAGGAAGAAGAGGGAGACTAAAACCTAGAGAATACTAAAACAAAATACAAGACTTTCCCTAATTTCTCCTCTCTCTTCTCTGTACTCCTCGCAGGTCCAAGTGAAGTATTTATAGGCCTTAGGAGAAGGATCCAGAACCCAGTTTGTTGGCACAAAATCTGGGACTCAACTGCCTTATCCTTGCCGCAAATTGGCGGGAAAATCCCGAATTTTGCGGCAACTTGGAGGTTGTTGGGCAACTGCTTCTTGTTGTGAGTTTGTTGCAAGGTTGTTATCCACGTGGCCTTCTAGAATGTTGAGTTGGCGCGCGGATCTCTCTGGATTCTGGATTTAAATTTGGGCTCTTGAATTAATCTCTTTAATTAAAGAGATTTATGGGCTTTCTCTCTTTTAAGATGTGGACCTGCAAAAATAGAGAGAATATTATCAAAAAATCATATTTTATTGACAATATGTATGGGAATGATATGGTAAAATATGCAAAATTGAATCACAATCAACTATCACTGGTTGTGGTGTCTAATTCATCATAACTTATTTATAAATCTAATGATCTTTAATCTGTTATGTTAATATTTACCTCTGAATAGTAAAGATCGTCAAGCTCACTCTTTCCATTCCTCATCTCAACATGATTTAAGTCGAGCCATTTCTCGAATTTATTTAGTAACTAATCCTATCAGTCTATCACCTCTGACTAGATTAGTCATACCATTATTTCCTTTCTTTTTTGAGGGTTGTAGTACAACTTGAAAGTAAGAATTGCAAACTCAGAAGACAAAGCAAGTTGCAAACACAACAGACGAGTTAAATAAAATTATTTTTTTATTGATTCAAAAAGGGGGATACATGGATTACAAGCTATGATGGTGCTTCATAAGACTTGATCCGTTCTTCAAGGATGGTAAGCCTATTCTTCCTCTCTTCAGCAACTCTGATAAATGCCTGCGATCTCAACTCAGTCTCATTAAAGTTCGCTGTCTGGGACAGACGAGCCTCAATTTGAGCCAAAGTTGCCCTCTGTGCTAGCTCCTGTTGCAAAACTTCGTCATTCTGAGCCTTGAGCTGTTCCAGCCGAGCGATCTCCTCAAGACGCACCGGTTCAGCCTTGGACAGAAGAAAATTGGCTCTCTTGACCATCTTCTTGGCCTTCTCAATCTTGTCCTCAGCATCGAGAAGAGCACTATTAGAAGCATCTATGGCATCTTCAATTTCTACTTTCTTTATCTCCAAGGATTTTAAATCTGAAGATATTGCCTTAGCTGCTTCCTGTGCTGCAAGATGGGCTTCACGCATCTGAACAGCAAGACGTTCAAGCTGTTCATTAACTGAGGAGTCCAGATCTGAATTGCTGAGGCGGCGCCATCCATCTACATCGCTCTCGAGCCTTTCCACCAAAAGCTCCAATGCAGCAGCCTGGTTATCCTCTCCAAAGTCTCGAATGCTTTCAATATTTCAGGAGAGGACCACCTTCAGAGCGGAAAATGAGGGAGTTGAGCCCTTCAAGGCCAAAGCAACAGATCGCTTCAAGCCCTTGTAGAAACTGTCAAGTATCTCTGTCACAAATTCTTTCTCGGCTTCAACTACTTCCTGTGAGCGAGTAGTACCCGAAGACAAAGCTTCCACTGCCTTCACTGACATAACCGTAGAGGAGATAGCAGAAGCACTGGCTGGAGAAAGATGAGGGATCATCGGTGGCCTTGGAGGAGTCCTCATTGAAACCAGTACACTAGCCATTATGGAAGTAGGGCTGGTGACTATTTCGGGAAGAGCTGGCTCAACAACCAGTGTCGAAGATGTAAGGCTGGTAAGTCCCTTCAGCCCTGTGGTTGTCAGGATAGGCAGCGTCAAAGGAACCATTGGCATCTCACCTACCAATGTAGTTGGGAGTGAGATTGGTTCTGTAACCACCGTCTCCTCAACCTCTTTAGTTCCAATGGCAGCCTCAGGATGATAAGATGGCAGATCATGATACAAGGCATCCAATTCGGCAACGTCCGTCGCGGTTGAAGTACTTACTTCACCCCTAATTCCCTCAAGAAAATTAGCTGGCTCCCTCGAAGTCGATGCACCCAAAGGCGGAACACCTGTGGCAAAACTTTGTTGAGCAAGGTATAATGAATATCAGGAGAGAATTGCTCACAAAAGATCAAAGTATTACTGAGAGGCGATACTGACTCAATTGCCTCAGCCGCAGTCTCTCTCCGAACTTCCTCGACGGTAGCATCAATCCCGACGGGCTCCATAGAAAAGTTTTTTGTAGATGCAGGAGGGACGTACGGCTCACCTCCACTCGCTGAAGCCTCTGTGGTCCATCCTATAGAGCTGGAGGCCATGGGACTCCCTTTCGAGGCCCCAGTACCCGAAAGACCGACATCAGCCGCGTCACCTTCGGAATCTGCTGAGACGACAAAGTAGCTAGCCTCCTCACCTTCTTTATAAGTGAACTGAGGATCATAATAATCCCCCTGTTCTCCTGCAGCCTCGACTTTTGGTTCTCTTGCAGTCTCGGTTCCTGAATCATAGGATAAACGAATGAGCTGTATGAAATATATAAGTACATGTCGCAAGAGTCAAACTGCTCTTACCCAGGTCGAGGACAACTTTATCAGTAGTCTTCCTCTGAGCCGATAGCTTAATAACTAATGGAGCAGGAGGAGGAGGCACTGCAACTGATTCATCCTCTGCAATAATAGTGGGAGTGTAGCGATGAGGCTTCTTCACCACCCTCTTCCTGCGAGATCCATCTTGCCACTTTCATTTGAAGTGCACGTCGGGATCTTCTTCCTCCACCTCTTCCACCTCCACATCTTCCATAGGAGCTGTGCCTACCCCACCAGGAGCATCTGGTGGAACCTCAGCACCTGCATCTCCTTCAAAGTGGGGGCTTTCTGCGTCAGAAGTCTCACTATCGGCAGTAGCGACGAACTCCCCAAGGCCTGGCACCCGAACCCTTTTGCCTTCACCCTCTCGGTGACTTTCCACTTCAGTCGTTGAGAAATTAACTTCAAGCCAAAAGAGTTGATAGAAAATCTGGTAGGCACAGAGTTTGAAGTCCTATACCACTGACAGAACCCTAAAGTCGTTAGAAGGTTTGGGGTCCTCAATGGCATGCACAGCCGTGCCTCAGTGCAGTCAGCGATGAAGAGCCGCCAGGCACGAGCACCATTAATGAGGCTCCCCATGAAGGCGAGACTGGTGTTCGGATTACTAACATAAAGTTGGTCATACCCAAACTGACGAGCAAATTGACTCGGGACATAAGTCTCCAAATAAGGTATCCCTGCTCCGGTACACCAGATGAGATGGCTGGATGCTAACCAGCCATTCAAAGATCCCCCGGCTCAGCGACGTCTTCCCCTCTCCTACATCCTTGAATTCTTTGCCATAGCCTGAATCGCGAATGTAGGGAAAGCACCGGAAGAGACTATAAACGTCGTACCGATACAGCAGTTTACGGACCGCAGCCACATGGTCTGTAACCATACAGATCCCTCAAACTGACGAAGAAGCGCCATTCGAATGCCTTCTGGAGGCTCTTCACCAGCTTGAATAATAGCAGGGCAGTGAAGAGCGAACCATGCCACCAAATAGGTGTATGGCAGGCTGATCCTGGTGTTTAGTCCGTCACGGGGCAAGATAGTGCCTTTTCCCCTTTTCGTTGTTAGTGGCCTACAGAAAGCCTCCGTCAATGCATGAAGGCCCCATTGAATGTAACACACCCATTGCCGGAGAAGTCCAAGGGAACGACCATGGACTAGACAACGGCTGGCAATAAAATAGTCGGAAGAATAACGTCGCTAGAAGGAGATGGTACCACACATCTCTTCAACCAAACTGATAAAAACCAACTAAAAGTGCCTTCCGGGATATCGCTCGACGGGCTTAATGGTGGAAAATCCTGAGAATGTCACCTTTCTCATAAATACCATCATCTTCTTCCAAGACCATATCTCCCTGAGAATGTTCTTTCATCCTCCGGAAAATATCCTCGTCTGCAACCCCGTAGTGAGCCGCTTCAGGAGAATCTTCTAGGTTGGGGAACAAATAATTCCCCAGCTCTTCGAACTGCTCGAAACTCCCTTATGGCTTCCGTGTATACTCGAGCAAATGTAAAAATGGCACATTAACTCTCGGTAAGTCTCGGACAAGGCGGCTCCTGCTTCTCCAGAAGTGCCAATTCCGCATCGCATGGGAAGTATTCTTCGTAAGGGAAAGATCCCATGGGCAGAGCAGAGCTTCCCACATCTCATGCAAAGCGATGCCCAATTCGCCTACAGGGTAAAGAAGGTCCCTGTAACTGAACAGTATAATTTGAAAATGACGTAGAAGTTCGCTACGCTCATCTGGATGCCATAGCAGGTTGCCCTGACCGCCTCGTGGAGTCCCAGCCTCTCCAAATCCTCTTCAAAATGGGCCAAGATATATCGGGTCAAGTCCCTCCACCAGGCCTTGGGAGGATGAATCCAACCTGGGGTCCTGAAATCAGTCGCCGGATAGTTGTCGTGGACTTTGAAGAATTGATTTCCAAAGGTTTGAGCCACGGCGGGATTTTCCCCCACCGGGATGTCTTGAAGAACGTTCCCAGGGTGGAGACCCAATATGCAGCGAGAAGGACCTGCCCTTGTATAACCGGGAGACGAAGCTATCAATTTCTCATGAACGGAGTCAGTGATCTGAGTCGCTTGCCACTTCATCTTCTGAGGCCTCGTCACGCATTGGAAGAAAGAGAGTGAAAAATGACGCTTGCTAGATGAGAGATAATACTTCTCGCTATCCAGATTGACGATCCACTGCTCTTCTCCAGCCAGTACCTGATGATCGGTGTCGGGCGATGTGTCCCCAAACATGAAACCGGGCTTTCAATAAATTTTTTGGTCACAATCCTCAAGAGGAGCAGTAGTTAAGATGCTCCTTATGGTACGCTGATCTCCAGCATGGATAAGGGCATCCCGGCTAGGAGCGCTCCGCTTACTGAATAATGAGGCATATCCCTGAAATTGTAGGCTAACATTGCCATCCAGTCCCCTGACTGTTCCAAAGAGAATGTTCAAAGGACCCAGAGTATAGTGCACTGTAAAAATAAGAAGAAACCATATTAGCTCATTAGCTAAAGAAAAAGAGAGCTAAAGCAAAAGAAAATTGCTAAGGCATAGCTTCGCTCTCTGAGCGAAGCTAGCCTAGCATTAGCTTCGCCCTGAGGCTCAACTCCACATCCTGCATAAAGGCAGAGTGCAGAAAATCTCTAAGTGTTAGCTTCGCTCTGGAAGCTTAGCTTCGCGTTCTGTCGCTGAACAGAATGCGGAAAAGCCACAAGGGCTAACTTCGCCGGAAAGGTACTTGTGCCTAAAACTGTTCAAAGGACTTTAAAATTCTTTTCCCAGTCACGCTTCTAGAGCTAGCTTTGCATCTGCCCTTTGACAGAATGTGAACTGCCCTAAGGGCTAGCTTCGTATAGAAGCTAAGAGAAGAAACCATTTGTTTCTAAATTCCAAGTTGAGAAATTAAGGAGAATTAAATCCCCTAATAATATGGCAAAATCGAATTAAGGGAGAGAAACTCCCTGAGATCACTGGATCATAGTGAATCACTCCAGATTCACCATGAAATAGCCAGTAAATGGCCTCGAAAAGAGATAAAAAAAAGAGAAAAATCCCTACCCGCAATGGGACGTTCGATGATCGGAGGAGGAGAAGGCGCCTCTGTCACGGAGGTTGCTGCCTCTTTTCCTGCTCGTCTTTTGGGAGCCATGGAAGAACTGAAAAGTTCTGAAAATCTCAACGAAAAAGAAGGAGGAGAAAGAGATTTGTTTATCTAAAAAAATTCGAAGAGAAGTTAACTCTTCTTTCAGCACATCGGGCTTTTATAGACATAAAATGTCTTAATTTCACCTCCTCAAAAGGAGCACAGGCGGCCGTTTTAAATAATTTGAAACGGCGCTTAAGCGCCTTCCTCAAGAAATCTTACTTCAGCCCCGCCAAGGCTAACTCCGCTGTGAGTTCAGCGTTGACTTCGCGCAACACTTGAGTAACTTAGCCAAAAGTTGGGCTTTAACCTCGCTAAAAGTTCATCTTCAGCTTCGCAGGAAACTTTGCGCTAGCTCCGCTGAGAGCTCGTTCTAACTTAGCTGGAGATCCATCCTCAACTTTGCTGGAAGCTTAGCTCTGCTAAGAGCTTTTCATTCCTCCTCAGAAAAAAACTTACCTACGCCAGTCCAATCCAATTGCTTGCGAAATTCAAAAGGAAAAGAAGGGAGCAAAGTAGATGAACAAAAAGTAAAATTCATATTGATTCAAAAGGGAAGATACATTGGTACATTAAGATTGTCTTTGATACATTAGAATCTTTACTCCAAAGGCATACAAGTTGTCCTATCTACTTTCATGGTGATAAGCCAAACCAACTGGACACGAAAGGTCTTCCTTCTGCACAAGGCCACAATCCTTCGCTTAATGACAGATTTTGTCATCAAGAAGCTGGATCTTCTTTGATGAAAATTGGCAAGGGATTGGTTGCCACCATAAAGCTAGATCTTCCTTAAACAAAATTGGCAAAGGAAGGATCCGAGACCTTACTGGTGATATCCGCCTTCCCGAAGTGGATCATCTCGGATAAGCGACTGCCAACCCCTTCTTGGTACGCGCATCAGCTGCTCCAACATGTTCCTCCTGCTTATAATCAAATCTTTAACTTGAAAATCAAGGGGCAAGTTTTTATTCTCCTTCATCAGGACGAAAGAACTGGGAGCACGGTACACTGTAATGCAAACAGGGAACAAGTTAGCATCAAATAAAAAAAAAGGAAGGACGAAATGCTAAGTCAAAGCTTTATTCTTTAGGCGAAGCTATCCAGTTGTGCCTTGAAGGTGAATTTCAGCTAAGCAGGGGATGGCCTCGCTTGCGCAGTAATGTTAGACTAGCTTAGCATAAGCCAAGTCTTAGCCCCGCCTAGGCTGGAGAAGCCTCAAAAAGGACCATGTCCTAGCCTCGCCTATATGGCTAGGCCAGACTGGCCCGGAAGGGCGCTGTCTTGACCCCACCTATATGGCATGACTGACTCAATCTTGAAGAGGCCAAGTCTCAAACCTTACCTATATGGAACTTCGCGTGGAAAGATCCTTTGCCTGATTAGGCAAGAATGCTAGCTTCGCCGAGAAGCTTGAAAATAGGGTTGAAACCCTTCTCTGAAAGTCAGCCAAATACAGAGACCAAGGGAATTCAATTCCTAAGATAGCTAATAAGTTAAGAAAATTAAGGGAGATAAACTCCCTAAAGTCACTGGATGGCCAAGACCCACCAGTTCTCGATCGGGTAATAATCAGAGTGAGAGTCCCCACTACTTCAGGGACCTCAGTCTCCTTACTTGAGCAATAGGGAGGGGTCATAAATAAACCTCCTGGAAAGAGAGGAGTATGTTTCTCTGAGAAGAACTATAAGAGTCCTATTTATAAGCCTCATGGCATGACTACGCCGCTGAAAGTACACCTAGAGGGGGGTGAATAGGTGTATGGCTAATCTAATCACAAATGATGCGGAATTAAGACTAGATGCAACACACTTAGTGTAACCAAAAGTGTAGCCGAATTTCTAGTGAAGAGCTCTGGACTATCTCCTCTAAATTCCTCTAAATAAGAGTTGAGGTGCTATGTAAAGCTCTCTTGGTTGAACACAAGTATGGGCATACACAATCAACACAAGCATATATATGATATGAACAATATGATGCAATGCACAATATAAGATAGAGAGTTTAGAGATAGTGGATCAATCACAAATAACAAGATATGTTTCGAGGTTCGAGCACCCAGCTCTACGGTCCTGCCTTCACACAGAAGGATTTTCATTATATCGTCCACACAGGACTTCCCACACAGGGAACCTCCACTGAGGATTTGGGCAAATACAACTTGAGAGTACACAACTCCTCTCTCAACAAATACAACCTCTCATTAGAGGCTAGGCACAAAGCCAACACAAAAATCAACCTTTCACTAGAGGAATACCAACAAACTCAATCACCTCTACACTTAGAGGGATACCAACAACCCAATTGCACAACCTCCTCTACACTTAGAGGAAAGACACAGAGCCAAAGAAAAGGTAAGGGTTTACAATACTTGGTGATCTCAAAGACCACAAACCAATTCTTTCTCACAAAATAATGATCCTAATAGATAGGATAGATAGATAGCTCAAGTGTGAGAAAATAAAGAGTTTGGAAATTAAAATCACAAAGAAAAACTCTAGGAAAACTCTAGATAGAAATGTAAATGAAGATCAAACCAATTCCCAAAGACTTTTCTTTTCTTGATTTTTCCACCCTTTAAAACAAATAAAGATAAAATCTTTAAGCCCAAAACTCTTTTAAAACTTGTAGCTAAACACTTAAGAAGATCAGAATTTTTGCTCTTAAAATTGTTAGCTAAAACAGCCCAAAGAAGTGGGTATTTATAACCCCACAAAAATTCTGCCCGTTGGCAGCAGAAAAGGGCAGATTTGCCCTCCCGGTCGACCGCCTGGTTGACCGGCCCAACGGCCATTTTATGACCGTTGTGCCACCGGTCAACCGCCCGGTCGACTGGGACTGGATACAGAGAGTAGCAGCTCTCTGCCAGTCGACTGGCCAGTCGACCGGGGCCATTTTCAGAGAGCAGAGCTCTCTGAACGGTAGACCGCCCGGTCGACCGGCCCACCAGCTCATGGCTGCATGCACGTCTGTACACGTCGGTCGACGGGACCGGTCGACCGACTTCTGTTTCGGTCGACTGTCCGGTCGACCGGCAGACAGCCAGGTCCAACTATTATAGGGATTAAAAACTTGTGTTTTTACCTTTAATAAAATCTCATAAAATTACATAAATTCCGCAAAAATAAGTTCTTATTAGATCTTTAAAATACAAATATGTGTGATTAAAATTCAACACATATTATAAACAATTTGAACCATATTTGTGTTCTTGAAATTTAACCTTAAACCAAAATCGTATTTTTCAAAACTTTGAAATGAAAAACTGTTTTCTCCCAAAACACATGTAAATACAAAAACATGATATTGAAATAACTTTGAAGCATATTGTATTGGATAGAATCCAATATACATATAAAGATTTATATCTATGTTTTTGACTTGAAAACCAAGATTGGTTAACCGAAAAACCAAACATGAAACTTCAAACTTGTGTGTGTATTGTGAACTTGAGCATATCTAATCTTTAACACAAGATCTAAACCATAAATTAAACAAACTGAGGTCTTCTTGTAGAACTCCGTCTCCAAGTCGACTCGATCCAAATACGATCCAACGAGCTTGACTCCAACCGAGTGCTAGATGCAATCTTGACGGCGATCTCTTGAATCACCATGTGAAATCTCCAAAAAAGCTTTGTTGAAGCTAAACACCTACTAATATCTTGATCAAATATCTGAAACTAAATATCACAAGATTATTAGTAATTATAACTACATGAGTTAATCATCATCAAAAATAGAGTGAAGGGCCTCTGGCCAACAATCTCCCCCTTTTTGATGATGACAAAACTCATAGAGTTATATATGCATGGATTAAAGTTAAGCTTCATAGAAGCTCCCCCTTAACTCATGCATAACAATAAACATAAAGATATGCAATGAATGCTCAACATAAATATGCATAAATGAAGTTTATTTCCTCAACACAAATATATTTAATTTTTATTTCCTCATTTTTGCATAAACAAAGCATATATGCATAGACAATAAACATATAGGCATGCATATATAAACTCAAATACTTCTCCCCTTTTTATCAACAAAGGGGCAAACATAAACTCAAAAGCAATCTACTTCCCCTGTTTGTCAAAACAAAAATCAACAAAGGGGCGTAAAAAATTTTCTCCTCCTTTTTGTCAAACATCAACAAAGGGGCATAATAAATGTTCTTCCCCTTTTTGTATAAAACAAACAAGAAAGATACATATATGCGATATACATTCATGAAGAGGAAATCGTGAAGTTAACTCCCTCTGCATATATGCATTACATGAAAAAGAGATGACTAGACCCTAATCACATAACGCATAATATACAATACATAAAAGGAGATGTGAAGCTCCACCTACACACGTGTAAGACATAGAGAAGAGCGGTCAAACTCCTCAATATGAGATACACTCAACATGAATCTATATATATAGGGAAGATGTTAAGCTCCCCTTACATATAAGCAATACATATCAAAACTTTTGATACCAATTTATGATACCAATTGAAAATAAACAAAAAGTTTTAAGATACCAAAAGATACTAATTGAAAATATCTTGTAAACTTTTGATACCAATAGAAAATGAAATATTGTATGTTTTGATACCAATTGAAATATATATGTATATTGTAAATCATGATACCAATTGTAAACATTTTGTAATTTTGATACCAAATGAAAATATTTTATAATTTTGATATCAAAAGAAAGTAAAAGCCAAATATTTTTATGTAAACATAACTCATTTCAATATGGATACTAATTTAAAATGAAACATGATACCAATTGAAGAAAAAACCAACTATTTTGTTTAAACAAATCATTTTACAATAAAGATACTAAATTTAGAATAAAGCCAAGTTAAGATTCTTGATACCAATATTGAAAATGTTAGCATATTCTAAATTAAAAAGTTTTTCATTAAGAGCGTAGGAAACCAATTGAAAAATAATATACCAAATAATATCATTTTCATCATAAAGATTGGGAGTAAGATACCAATTAGAAATAAAATCGATTGAAAGTTAAAACATGAAGTTTTCTCCCCCTTTATGAAATACCAATAAAAATGATGCATAAGCTTGTAAAAGATATCAATTTGAAAAATAATTGTCATTAAGGACTAAATCAAGCTTAGTATAAAAATAATTTGTGCTTTAAGATGTAAATATATAGTAAGCACAATCAAATCATGTATATATGTATGAAAATGTAAATACCAATAGAAATTGATACTTTTTGAGATTTGAAACATACATATATAGAAAACCAAAGATGAGTATACAACTATGAAAATATCAATTGGGATACTAATTGAAAATATGATGAGAATTAAGTGTATAACTCATACTACCACCCTTTCATGCACATGTTAAAATAGATTTTTTAATAAAGAGCATACAAGGCATGGTCGCCCATCCAACCGCCCTTATTGGGTAGGGGTTTTCAAAAATAGGATTTGAAAATATAACATTTTGAAAAACTTTATCAAAATGAAGAATACACAACTAGTTTTATGATAAACTTATAAACTAGTACGAATCCTTCAAGAAAGGAATAAATAAGAATATATCCATGAAACTTTAAAAATCACACAATCATCAACACTCAAATAGTAATAAAGCTCATATAATCTCATGAAATCAAATCATGACTAAACATCAAATATAGAGTGTAAAAAGTAATGTAATCAACATCATGAAAATAAGGCATTTAAGCTCAATATGAAATTCTTTAAAAAATGAAAATTTAATTTTCATTAAAATAATACTAACTCTAAGGCATATGTATGTTTTGTCAAAACTAAAGGTATACATACATATCCAAACACAATTGAGTCTATAAAAGATTTTGTATGAAAGGCAAATGACTCAAGGGTATACATGTATATTCAATAGATTTGGCAAAATTAACATATACATGAAGCTAAAACACATTATCATGAAAAACATGTCCAAAAATAGGGAATACAAGTAAAAATACATGAATCATTAAAACTAGGCTATACTAGTACATCTAATGGGTACAAATGAGCAATCAAGCCCAAAAATATAATAATCAATTTGTGGCTGACTAGTTGTACAAGTATTGACATAAGTTTTAGTGAAAACTACATCTTAAACATGTAATCAAATCATGAAGCATAAAACGAAAAACCTAAGCCAATATGATCATTATGTAAATACACATGTATTAGACTAGGATATACAACATAGCTAAACTAAAGTGAGAGCACAAAAATATAGGTCCATATAGAACATGGGTGTATCTCAAAAATACTACATACGTATATCACATGTCTAATCATAAAAATTAACATAATAATCATTAAAACATGACATACTAAGAATCAACAATATGAAAGCATGTAAACATAAATAAGAGTTCAGAGATAGTTACCAAAACCAATAGGGTTTATCTCTAGTTCTCCAAACCAAGGTGGTCTTGCCACCAAACTCCCCTTGAAAGTGATGCATCCAAAATTGTCACCGTTTAGCTCGAAAAGCATCCACCTCAAGGCACCAACATCTCTCACGTCAAGCGAGAACCCACACCTACATAAAAAATAGGAGTGACTTTTGGTACCCATACCTTATTGGTCCATGGGGGTTAGCTCCTTTCCTAACCCAAAAAATCTATTTGCAAAATTTGAATCATTAATTCTATCAAAGCAAAATTTTGCAAGGTGGCCCTTACGTCCACAATGTGTACAAGTGTACACATGAGCATACATTATGTTATGTGTATGAACGTGAGGAGCATGTGTATGCCGTGGTTTGTATGCACGCATATTTGGAACTTGTTTCTTTCGAAACATGGATTTCAATCGTGTGTGGTTCATGGCACATTGGCTCAAAGTGGAGCCCAAACAATCAACACTCTTCTTTAACAAACATATATCATTTCAATAATAGAAGAAGATGTGGAGTAAGCAATGGGTATTGATCGGGGCGGAACTAGAACTCAAAAAAGTGTTTGTTTATGAAATCGATGAAAAGCTCGTATGTGCTAATATACCCTCGATACTTCCGTTATAGCATTGGCTCAACGGGTCGTATCCACAGGAAAGGGAGGTGATAGAAGCATTGACAGTTTCTATTCACGTTATTTGTTAACACTTCTTCTTTGTTGAAAGAATGACAAAGAAAGTGAAAAGAAAAGGAAAAGGAAATCCAGAATGTGGTAGGTGAGGAGAACGATGAAAACGGCAATGTGAAAACTAAATAGAAGAGTGGTTTGAAAAACAAAGTAAAAAAGGAGATGAAACAAGGATGAACTAAGAAGGCGGTGAAAACATCGATAGAAAAAAGAAAAGAATTTGAAAATGATTTCTAAAACAAGAGAAAAGAAAACTCATGGCTACTAACTACTAAATACTCCACTAACCATGCTAACCTCTTCATGATAGTTGCCTCACATTTTGATCCTCGGCCATCATTAATCCTTGGCTTCAAGAGACGATACAAAGCATGGCACATAGATGGTTCATCACATTCAAACATGCATCAAGATCAAGCTAACACAAGCATCACTCATTACACTACTAAAAAGAAAGCATGAAAATAAAAGAGAGTTAGCTTGGTTAGCAAGTTAGCAAGTTAGATGTTAGAACCCATCATCATTGGCCATCAATGGCTCTTGCAAGAACAAGGCCATAATAGAGGCTACCCGATTCATGTGGATTATCAAGTAAGTGGTTAGATGGTTAGTGTTTAGTAGTTAGATTGCCATGAGAATAAAAGTTAGCAAGAAATCATGTAGAAGGTGAAGGAGATTACAATGGAAGAAAGGATGCACCTTTACATTGACTATCACTATCTATTACATCAATCCCTCTCTATCTCTCTCTCTATGAATCACTCAGCCCTACTACAATGATCTAAAAAGAAATGAAAATACAAGAGAAATGAAGAGCACCTACCTACACTGCTCCTAAAATCTGCACCTACTCTTAAAAACGAAACTGCTTGCGCTCTGGTCAAATACAGGGCTATTTATAGGCCTCAGAAGCCTCTGGAAGACGAGACGGGGCACGCGTCGAAAATCGACGCGTGGCTCCACTGCCTTGCCGCAGAAACGCGGCTATTGCCGCGTTTCCGCGGCAATACCAGGGAGATAGCTCCTTGGTTTTCGTCAGAACATTCCTCTGGCCTCGTGGATTGTCAGGGTATATTCGGTTTCTGGTAATTTCATCCGCATATTCGTCTGACATGCGCAGGAGTCTAGGTTCAATGAATCTTCTAGATAATCCTTGGCTTGGCCTTCAAGTAATGCGGGATTAATTACCATAAAAGAGGTTTAATTAGGCTCTTATTACCCCTTTGCCTTGAACTTTAGATCTACCTACAATCAAGATCAAAACACGGTTTAGACCGACAATTTATTCATAAATCGGTGGGAAATGTGATATAATAATGCATAATCGTAGACTAATCACACCCCCACACTTATCTTTTGCTCGTCCCGAGCAAAACAAGAAAAGAAAATTATACTACAAATGTTATTACACCACTTTCGCAGGTGACGCGATTGCACTGAGCGTGTGCAACAAGCCGTTAAACCTCTAAGTTACCCTAGAGGAGGAGTATTGTCTCCTGAGGGTTTTCAGCGGATTGCACCCACAAAATCCATAAAGAAAGAAGACAAATGTTAGTATTTTGAAAACGCATTTTGAAAGAGAGATAAGTTTATGAAATATTTTTGCAAAAATATAAGTGATCTAAGGTCATAAGTCCACCAAAAATCATTCTTCCTTAAACTTAGTCTCTATGCAAGATCTTGTCTTCAATTAAGGTAAGAATTTAAAATTGGATTGAATATTTTATCTCTCATAGAACCTAGATAATATGCACATTGTGATAGTGAAGATTTCTGGGATTTCAACTCTAACCATCAAGCCATTTATTCATATATATTTTTTATTTATTTATTTATTTATTTTCTTCTTCCCTTAGTTTTCTTAGGCTTTCTAGTTCACCCATGTAATGAGCCTATAACCGATGACTCCCAGACCGGACGGTTTTAGGGCACCAGAAGAGAAAACATCCCTCGGGTTTAAGGACTCGAGTAAACAAGGCCACAAAACTAAGGGGATTATTTGTTTCTTTTGACCACCGTTAGGCGTGAATAATCATGCTTCTTGAGGCATAGTTATCCAGCTTAATAAGTGATTTTTTTTATATTTTCTTTATTTATGGCATTTAAGGTCTTTGTTTCCATCCCAAAAATTGTGTAAGTGTGAAGTGCATACTATCTAAGGCAAAAAATTCAAGATAAAATTATCTCCCCAATTTATCTTACTTAGCCTATAATTTTAAACAAGATCCATTATTTCGATTAGGTTTAAGATGTCATAATTAAGTCTTTCTTAATTTCTAAGATCATCTTAATTTTCTTAAAAATAGATCAAAACTTTTTCTCTTATTTCAAAAAGTTTTTAAAGAAAGAGAAAATTCCTATACAAAGGGGAAGATTTCTAAAAGTATCCTAAAAGAAGTGTAAAAGAAAGAAATCTAAAAACTCTAAGTTAGCAAACCCTCCCCATACTTATCTCATGCATTGTCCTCAATGCGTCGTGATATATGTATGCATGAAACAAATAGAGAGGGAAGGAAGAATCACCTCAAGGTGGTGGTTCCGGTGGCGGTCTGATTGGTCCACGAAATGCGACCCAATCATTCTTGCGTGGAGTCCGGAGGAACCCACCAGAAATCTCAAGAATACAACCCACAAGAATGATGTATATATGAATGATTTTTATTAACAGTTTTACCCCATCTAATTTCCAAATTTTCAAAATAATTTCGGAGTCAAATTTATCAACAGCCGTGTCCCAGAATGGAATGATGATTTGGACTCAGGAAGTGCAGGAACTAATACCGACCTAGGAAAAAGACTTAGGTCAAGTAAAGGTTCGGGAGTCGAGATCGGTTCAGGAAGTGAGTCCAAATCAAGAAGTTGAAACTCAAGTCCACAATTATTTTTTCATGATGGAATGTGACTTTCTAATAGTGGTGATTCAAGTTCAGGAATGACAAGTATGGGAATCAAAACTGACTCTAAAATGTTACTCAAATTGGGTAATATAACAGGAGTCAATAGTGATTCAGGAATTTGAACTGGATCACAAATTTGAGGATCAAAGTCACATTCCTCATTGAGTTCAATTCCACAAAAATGAGAACTTGCCAATTTATCAATGGGGCTCTCAAAAGTATGAAATTGGTCAAGTTCAATATGATCATCATGAATGATTGGTGATTCAATTTCACAATGGATTGGTATAGGATCCAATACTGACTCGGGAAAAGGATTGAAATCAGGTGAAGATACTGGAGTCATAAGTAAATCAGGAAGTAGAATTGAATCACTAATTTGAGGTTCATGATCATATTCATGCTCAAGTTCAATTTCAGGAAAAGGAAAACTTGCCAAAATGTCAATGGGATTTAAAGTTTGGACAAGTTCAGGTGGGTGTGCAGAAATTGAATCTTGATGTTCAAAACGACAAGAGTCCTGGGTCAGATCAATAGAGTTTGGCATAGCTGAATTAGTCAAAGGTTGATAAGATAGAGTTTCCTCATTCCTATACATGCTAACCAATTGACTCAATTGTGTTTCCACCCTATTGACAGACTCAGCAGATGATTTTTAGAATTGTATATAGACTCCTGCAAGATTTCTATACTCGTATCTAGATATGATGTATCTCCAAGTGGTTGCTCTAGAATGGGAGTATAAGAATCTTGGTTTGAAATTTTTGTGAAGAATGTGAGTCAAAAGTGTGTTGAGACTGAAACTTGGACTCACACAAGAGTTCCTACTCATTTCCAAGGCAGATGGTTGTTCATTATGAGGTGGGGGAACTGAGTAAGACTCTTGAAAATGTTTTAGAGAGGCCAATATTTTGTGAAGTTGTTGCTCAGCCTCTTGTAGATTGGCTTCTACTCTCTTTACGAACTCAGATTTTTCTTCAATGGGAGGTTCAGAAAAAGGAGTATAGGAAGCGAAATCGGGGAATGACCATTGTGTAAATTGTGGACAAGGTGGATATTGTGGACAAGAGGTTGAAAATTAAACTCGGGGGAAATGAATCCCCATTGACTCTATGACGAGTTAAAATTATTTTGGAAATTATAGTCATAAGAATGTGTATGGGTTGTATTGATTCGGATAAGGCCAACCCGGTGTATTTGGTTGGTGCATATTGTAAAACGCCGGGTTGGAATTATCCGAATAGAATGGGGTCAGTGTGAAATATGGATTCATATTTGGATTGAAAAAATTGTTATTATTGAATGCCATTTCACAAACAATCACAAACAAAAAAGAAAAATCAAACAACAAACAAAAAGAAAGAAAAATCAAAACCAAGCCAATGGGAGGGTTGACCTAGACCTAGATGTCCCTAGAGGCCAACATCTATTCAAATTTTATTAGGGCTTGGTTGTGTGAGTAGGAAGATGATTTTTGGGTTAAGGAAGGTAAGTAAATCCCCACCTTATCTTGTTTGGAGTTTGCCCTTAAGTTCAATTCGTGCAAGTGTGCAATATAGACAAGAATATAACACAAAGCGATAAATCACCCACGTATTTGTCTTATGCTATATGCAATGCCATATGTACATCTCCATCTAAATCACAACAACAGAACAAAAATACAGTACATTGGAATTGAATTGACACGTGCCTAAATGCAAATGTCTAAGCCGTTTTAAAAACGTCCAAATACCGTATTTTAGTTCTTTATTTTATTATGGTGTGTAGGCAATCAAAGCAAGAAAGGTAGCAGTACAAATCCACTAGCTATTACAATTCACACATCCTAGCACAACAACATATACAATGTTCACACAATGGCCGCGTTTTCGCGGCAAATGTCGCGGTTGCGCGGTTTTTGTTTGGAAGCTGGGTCCCTGCTTTCTAGAGCAGGGAGGTACAAAGCTAGTTTATGTTCTGCAATATGAAGCACCTGTAAATATTGCCCTGCACACCAAAACAGAGAAGACAATGTTAACAAAAACGTGAAAACAAAACCATTCCCTTCCCCGGCAACGATGCCATTTTTTTGATCGGGGCGGAACTAGCACTCAAAAAAGGGTTTGTTTATGAAATCGATGAAAAGCTCGTATGTGCTAATGTACCCTCGATACTTCTGTTATAGCATTGGCTCAATGGGTCGTATACATAGGGAAGGGAGGCGATAGAAGCATTGACAGTTTCTATTCACGTTATTTGTTAACACTTCTTCTTTGTTGAAAGAATGACAAAGAAAGTGAAAAGAAAAGGAAAAGGAAATCCAGAATGTGATAGGTAAGGAGAGCGATGAAACGGCGATGTGAAAACCAAATAGAAGAGTGGTTTGGAAACAAAGTAAAAAAGGAGATGAAACAAGGATGAACTAAGAAGGCGGTGAAAACATCGATAGAAAAAAGAAAAGAATTTTGAAAATGATTTCTAAAACAAGAGAAAAGAAAATTCATGGCTACTAACTACTACCACTAACCATGCTAACCTCTTCATGATAGTTGCCTCACATTTTGATCCTCGGCCATCATTAATCCTTGGCTTCAAGAGACGATACAAAGCATGGCACATAGATGGTTCATCACATTCAAACATGCATCAAGATCAAGCTAACACAAGTATCACTCATTACACTACTAAAAAGAAAGCATGAAAATAAAAGAGAGTTAGCTTGGTTAGCAAGTTAGCAAGTTAGCAAGTTAGATGTTAGAACCCATCATCATTGGCCATCAATGGCTCTTGCAAGAACAAGGCCTTAATAGAGGCTACCCGGTTCATGTGGATTATCAAGTAAGTGGTTAGATGGTTAGTGGTTAGTAGTTAGATTGCCATGAGAATAAAAGTTAGCAAGAAATCATGTAGAAGGTGAAGGAGATTACAATGGAAGAGAAAGGAGGCACCTTTACATAGACTGTCACTATCTATTACATCAATCCCTCTCTATCTCTCTCTCTCTCTATGAATCACTCAGCCCTACTACAATGATCTAAAAAGAAATGAAAATACAAGAGAAATGAAGAGCACCTACCCACACTACTCTCTAAAATCTGCACCTACTCCTAAAAACTTAGTCTCTATACAAGATCTTGTGTGAGTCCAAGTTTCAGTCTCAACACACACTTTTGACTCACATTCTTCACAAAAATCAAAACCAAGATTCTTATACTCCCATTCTAGAGCAACCACTTGGAGATACATCATATCTAGATACGAGTATAGAAATCTTGCAGGAGTCTATATTACAATTCCAAAAATCATCTGCTGAGTCTGTCAATAGGGTGGAAACACAATTGAGTCAATTGGTTAGCATGTATAGGAATGAGGAAACTCTATCTTATCAACCTTTGACTAATTCAGTTATGCCAAACTCTATTGATCTGACCCAGGACTCTTGTCGTTTTGAACATCAAGATTCAATTTCTGCACACCCACCTGAACTTGTCCAAACTTTAAATCCCATTGACATTTTGGCAAGTTATCCTTTTCCTGAAATTGAACTTGAGCATGAATATGATCATGAATCTCAAATTAGTGATTCAATTCTACTTCCTGATTCACTTATGACTCCAGTATCTTCACCTGATTTCAATCCTTTTCCCGAGTCAGTATTGGATCCTGTACCAATCCATTGTGAAATTGAATCACCAATCATTTATGATGATCATATTGAACTTGACCAATTTCATACTTTTGAGAGTCCCATTGATAAATTGGCAAGTTCTCATTTTTGTGGAATTGAACTCAATGAGGAATGTGACTTTGATCCTCAAATTTGTGATCCAGTTCAAATTCCTGAATCATTATTGACTCCTATTATATTACCCATTTGAGTAACATTTTAGAGTCAGTTTTGATTCCCATACTTGTCATTCTTGAACTTGAATCATTGTAGTAGGGCACATAGATGGTTCATCACATTCAACATGCATCAAGATCAAGGTAACACAAGCATCACTCATTGCACTACTAAAAAGAAAGCATGAAAATAAAAAAAGAGTTAGCTTGGTTAGCAAGTTAGCAAGTTAGATGTTAGAACCCATCATCATTGGCCATCAATGGCTCTTGCAAGAACAAGGCCATAATAGAAGCTACCCGATTCATGTGGATTATCAAGTAAGTGGTTAGATGGTTAGTGTTTAGTAGTTAGATTGCCATGAGAATAAAAGTTAGCAAGAAATCATGTAGAAGGTGAAGGAGATTACAATGGAAGAGAAAGGATGCACCTTTACATAGACTATCACTATCTATTACATCAATCCCTCTCTATCTCTCTCTCTCTATGAATCACTCAGCCCTACTACAATGATCTAAAAAGAAATGAAAATACAAGAGAAATGAAGAGCACCTACCTACACTGCTCCTAAAATCTGCACCTACTCCTAAAACGAAAACTGCTTGCGCTGTGGTCGAATACAGGGCTATTTATAGGCCTCAGAAGCCTCTGGAAGACGAGACGGGGCCACGCGTCGAAAATCGACGCGTGGCTCCACTGCCTTGCCGCGGAAACGCGGCTATTGCCGCGTTTCCGTGGCAATACCAGGGAGATAGCTCCCTGGTTTTCGTCAGAACATTCCTCTGGCCTCGTGGATTGTTGGGGTATATTCGGTTTCTGGTAATTTCGTCCGCATATTCGTCTGACATGCGCAGGAATCTAGGTTCAATGAATCTTCTAGATAATCCTTGGCTTGGCCTCCAAGTAATGCGGGATTAATTACCATAAAAGAGGTTTAATTAGGCTCTTATTACCCCTTTGCCCTTGAACTTTGGATCTACCTGCAATCAAGACCAAAACACGTTTTAGACCGACAATTTATTCATAAATCGGTGGAAAATGTGATATAATAATGCATAATCGTAGACTAATCAGGTATGCTACAAGGTGAAGATATACTAGCATGACAAACATGTGAATCTAAATCATTTTTCAAAGTTTTTTTATCCTTTGAAACCAAATCCAACTCTTTTGAAATAGAAATAATTTTGTTTTTCAAAGAGTCATTTTCTTTTAAAGTAAAATCAAGTTTTGAAGGCAAGATTTCTTTTTCTTCAAAATATCACTGTAATCATTTTTTTCAAAATCTTATTTTCATTTAGGGCAAGGTCAAGTTGGGATTTCAAGGAGTCCCTTTTAATTGAAATCTCATCCTTTTCTTGCAAAAGCAAATGAAGTTTTGAAAGCAAATTTTTATTTTCTTCTTTTAATGTGTAACTATTCTTTTTCAAAACTTTATACTTCGAAATTAAATTTTCACAACTTATAGCTAGTTCATTATTTAAAGCATGTGCATCCATGCACTCATTACAAGAAGATGTAGTACTATCATCTAGTTGAGTATCTGAATTTACCTCAAGAGAGTCATTTCCTTGGACCATGAAGCAACGTTGGTCGGACTCTTCTCCACTAGATTTCTCCTCCTTATTGATTTGCGTTTGTAGCTCAAGAGATGTCAATATGTTCCACACTGCAAAGGCGGAATCACAATGAGAACCATATTTAAATATTCTTTACTAAGAGATTTCTAAGTGCCTTTAGGGCTTATGCATTAGCCTTTTTATACTTGCTATTTCTAAGATAAGATTCCTTGGTAAAGGTAAGGTAAACTTGCCACCTATGGCTTTTAGATGTCAACTCATCCTAACCTTCCATATATCAATTTTAGAGACATCAAACATGGGAGGGTTATCCATGAGTGTGTAAACAAATAAGTGTGCAAATGTAAATGATAGATTAGCTAACCAAGATCTTACTCCTAGGTGGTTAAACCTAATATCAGGAGCGTAGGCTCTGATACCAATTGAAAGTACATCTAGAAGGGGTGTGAATAGGTATATGGCTAATCAATCACAAATGATGTGAAATTAAGGCTAAATGCAACACACTTAGTGTAACCAAAGAGTGTAGTCAAATTCCGGTGAAGGGCTCTGGACTATCTCCTCTAAATTCCTCTAAATAATAGTTGAGGTGCTATGTAAAGCTCTCTTGGTTGAACACAAGTATGGGCACACACAATCACACATGCATATATATGATATGAACAATATGATGCAATGCACAATATAAGAGAGAGAGTTTAGAGATAGTGGATCAATCGCAAACAACAAGATATGTTTCGAGATTCGAGCACCCAACTCTACATCCCCGCCTTCACACAGAAGGATTTACACTATATCGTCCACACAGGACTTCCCATACAGGGAACCTCTACTGAGGATTTGGGTAAATACAACTTGTGAGTACACAACTCCTCTCTCAACAAATACAACCTCTCACTAGAGGCTAGGCATAAAGCCAACACAAGATCAACCTCTCACTAGAGGGATACCAACAAACTCAATCACCTCTACACTTAGAGGGATACCAACAACCCAATTGTATAACCTCCTCTACACTTAGAGGGAAAGGCACAAAGCCAAAGCAAAGGAAAGGGTTACAATACTTGGTGATTTCAAAGACCACAAACCAATTCTTTCTCACAAAACAATGATCCTGATAGATAGGATAGATAGATAGCTCAAGTGTGAGAAAATAAAGAGTTTAGAAATTAAAATCACAAAGAAAAACTTTAGGAAAAAAATTCTAGATAGAAATGTAAATAAAGATCAAACTAATTCCCAAAGACTTTTCTTTTCTTGATTTTTCCAACCCTTTAAAACAAATAAAGATAAAATCTTTAAGCCCAAAACTCTTTTAAAACTTGTAGCTAAAACACTTAAGAAGATCAGTATTTTTGCTCTTAAAATTGTTAGCTAAAACAACCCAAAGAAGTGGGTATTTATAACCCCACAAAAATTCTGCTCGTTGGCAGCAGGAAAGGGCAGATTTGCCCTCCCGGTCGACCGGCCCAATGGTCATTTTTATGACCGTTGTGCCAACGGTCGACCGCCCGGTCGATCAGGACTGGATACAGAGAGTAGCAGCTCTCTGCCAGTCGACGGCCGCCGGTCGACCGGGCCATTTTCAGAGAGCAGAGCTCTCTGGGGCGGTCGACCGCCCGGTCGACCGGCCCACCAGCCCATAGCTGCGTGCACGTCGGTCGACCGGACCGGTCGACTGACTTCTGCTTCGGTCGACCGTCCGGTCAACCGGCAAACAGCCAGGTCCAACTATTATAGGGATTAAAAACTTGAGTTTTTACCTTTAATAAAATCTCATAAAATCACATAAATTCCACAAAAATCAGTTCTTATTAGATTTTTGAAATACAAATATGTGTGACTAAAATTCAACACATATTATAAACAATTTGAACCAATTTTGTGTTCTTGAAAATTTACCTTAAACCAAAAACCGTATGTTTCAAAACTTGAATTTTTGAAATGGAAAACTTTTTTCTCCAAAACACATGTAATACAAAAACATGATATTGAAACAACTTTGAAGCATATTGTATATGGATAGAATCTAATATACATATAAAGATTTATATCTATGTTTTTGACTTGAAAAACCAAGATTGGTTAAACCGAAAAACCAAACATGAAACTTTAAACTTGTGTGTGCATTGTGAGCTTGAGCATATCAACATTATCTAATCTTTAACACAAGATCTAAAGTATAAACTAAACAAGCCGAGGTCTTCTTGTAGAACTCCGTCTCCAAGTCGACTCGATCCAAACATGATCCAACGAGCTTGACTCCAACCGAGTGCTAGATGCGATCTTGACGCGCGAGCTCTTGAATCACCATGTGAAATCTCCAAAACACTTTTGTTGAAACTAAATACCTATTAATATCTTGATCAAATATCTGACACTAAATATTACAAGATTATTAGTAACTATAACTACATGAGTTAATCATCATCAAAACTAGAGTGAAGGGCCTCTGGGCCAACAGCCGCTACCACTTCAAGCTTGGGAGCGCGAGCAAAGTTAAAGTATTCAAATGCTTGACCTTGAGAAAGGGAATAATCTCTCTTGGGAATGCACACGAAGTTATTTTGAACTTCGGAGAAAGGGAATAATCTCCCTCATAAATGCAAGGGAAGTTATTTAAACCTTAAAAAGGGGAGACATTCCTCTCGTAACTCGCAAAAGCGGTTAGCCTCGGGAACGGAACATCGCTCCATCACAGCAGGCGCGAGGCTAATGCTCGTATTCCAATTTGGTTTGAAGCGAAGCTACTTGAGGAAGTCCAAAGGCGAAGCTACCCAGAGCACGAAGCTACATGGGAGCGGATCGTCAATTCCTCGGCGAACCTATTCCAACCCGAAATCAGGGTTGAGGGCGAAGTTGAACTCAACCTCCAAGGCGACGTTCACATTCACATACCATCAATCAAAACAGTTCAAAGTATTTTGAAATCTGAAGCATTCTAGATTCACGAAAACTTTGAAGGAGTCTTGTTGACACTTGAAAAAGACAGAACTCTCGCATTCATCTTCAGCCAGTCTGAACAACGTCTAACTTATTGACATCTACAAAAGATAAGTCAAAGACAAGCTGATGACCAGAGACAAAGTAACAACATGGACATTACTAATCCAGTAAAGAGATATAAGTCAAAGTTGCCTTTGAAGAAACCCAAGCAGGCCTAAAATGCTATACTTAGCCTGGTATAATCCCAAGATAAGCTTCATATAGCTCCGCATGGAACTGACAGCTTCGACTGAGCTTGGTTGGTAGCCTTGGTTTGAGGCTTTCCATTTAGCCCCGCCTGAAGCTTTCCATTTAGCCCCGCCAAGGGCTGATTTGGGAGCTTCGCGCCAGGAGCCTTACACCCTAACTGAGTCATAACTCCGCTATGAGCTGATCTCAGCTTCGCACAAAACTCTGAAGGTAACTTTGCCTGAAACTATGAGCTAAGTCTTAACTTCACATGAGCTAGCTTCGCATAATCTAGCTTCACCTAAGCTAGTTCCGCAGGATTCAGCTCCGCAGGATCCAGCTCCGCATGATCTAACTCCGCAATGAGCTTTACTAGGTCATCAAATTGACCGTTTCAAAATCCTACGAGGGATTAATAGGTGAACCCCACTAATTTAGTGGGATCAACGCCACTTTTCAGCAATAACGGCAGGAGGACGTTCGCACAAGCCCTCTACCTTCGCTAGAAGCTCTTAAAGAGCTTCGCGGCAAGGTCATTTGCGAGACCCCCGCGAAGCTGACGGCTGATTCAGTCTCGCTAAATTCAAGGGGACGGTTACACCCCATATTGACTATAAATAGGCCCCTTTCTGATTGTGGACGGGGGGGACACAAGGGAGACTGGCTACAAATTTTCAGAAGGAATTCTTAGCAAAAGGGGTTCTTCGACTCTCTTACTTCCAAATCTTGGATTTTCAGAACCAAGCGAGAAAGAAATCCTATCAAGAGGCAGCGTGATTATCAGATCGATTGCATCGTCAAAGGATAAAGTGATAGCGCGCTGATTAGACTCCTACCGGAACATTTTCCTAGAAATCTCAGAGGAGATCTACTTTCTTTTTTCTTCCTTAAAAGAAATACTTGTAATTTCGTTCCTCGATCATTTTTTATAAGTTTTCCTACCGAAGAGCAATTTTTGATGGAAAACAGTTGTGAAGGTGGGGACGTAGAGCTTGGTGCTCGAACTTTGAAACATTTCTATGTGTTCGTGTTTGGTTATCTATCTCTAAACTCTACTCTCTTTATATCTTGCATTGCTAATATTGTTTATTTATATATGCTTGATGTTGTTTATGTGCTCATACTTATTATAATTCAAGAGAGCTCTTGAAGTACCTTAACTCTTATAAAAGTGAAATCTTGAAGAGAAGTTATAAAGCTCTTCACAGGGAATTCGGCTTCACTCTTTGGATATCTATTGTCGTAGTATAAAAGTTTAAATTCCGTATTATTGACCATTAGATTAGCATTATACCTGTTCACCCCTCTCTAGGTGTACTTTCATCCCAGCCTTCACCTAGAAATATTTTCACTATCTCCACAAAGGAACACCATAAAGGAAATAATCCTCTACACAAGAAAAGGGTACAAAGCCACTGAACCTCTACACAAGAGGAGGGCACAAGCCAATTGACCTCTACACAAGAGATGGGCACAAAGCAATACTCCTCTATACAAGAGGAGAGCACAAAGCAAAGAAAGATTAGAAACGCTTGGTGATCACTAAGATCACAAGCTAGAAATCTAACAAAAAATAAGATTCTAAAAAGATAGATAGAAATGATAGCTAAAGTTTATGAGAAAACTAGAATTTTTGAAATGAAGCTCTTAAGAAAATACTTGAGAAAAAATTTATGAAGATATAGAAACTTGAAGCTCAAAATTTGAATTTCCCAAAACTTGTTTTCTTGACCTTTCAAAACTTCAAACACAAAATTTCTCTTGTAAAAATCTTGTAAACTCTTATCAGAATATTATGTAAAACTCTCACCAGTGACCTCTATTTTTAGGAATAAGATAGAGATAATTAGAGAGTAAACCAACTGTCAAAACATTGATTAGATCCAAATAAAGTAAGATATAACTGTTTGAAAATAAAATAAAAACAGAAAATTCAAAAACTAGTCGCTTGAGGTAAGACAAGCCAAAACTGGGCCTTGCGGTCGACCGCCTGATCGACCGCCAACGGTTAGAAATCTACTCATTAGAGCCAGCGGTTGACTGCACGGAGCAGTGTAATCTGCTATGCACAACTGGCGGTCAACCGCTCATTTGACCGGCCAGAAGATCTCCTTGGCTCTTTGCCAAGCAGTCGATCGCCTGGTCCATAGCGTGTACAAGCATTTGCTTGTGTGCATGCTCGGTCGACTGCCCAGTCGACCGCATGTGCAAAAGCAATCTAGTTGTGACACACCCGATCGACTTCCTGATCGACTTGCATAGGCCAAAAACATTTTTTTAAAAAATAATCTTTTAAAATTCCTATAAATTTCTATAAAACCTACAAAAATAAGTTCTTATAAATACATATGAGCACAAATATGTGTGATAAAAAATCAACACATATTACAAGCATGTGAACTTCTTTTTGAAATATACAATACCACTTTGAAAACATAAAAATTGCTTTTCCAAAACTCAACTATAAATTGAAAAACAAGTTTTCTCAAAAACTTGTATAAATACAAAAGCAAGTTTTTCAAACTCATTTGAAGTGCCAATATGTATGGATAAAATTCAATACACATTTAAAACAATATGAACTTGTTTTTGATGAAATTTACTAATGAAACTAAAAACAGGTTAAACCGAAAACCAAAACTAATATTAAACTTGTGTGTGCATATGCTTGAGTAATCAAGTCTAATCTAAACTTTACACAATTCTAAACATACAAAATCTAAACTCAAGTTTTCTTCTTGGTCTACTTCTCCATGTTGACTTGATTCAAACTTGATTCCTGGAGCTAGACTCCTTCTTGAGTTCTTTATATGATCTTTATGCTTTAGCTCTTAAATCATCATGTGTTAGCTAGAAGAAGGTAAACACTAACTAAGATCTTGATTGAATATCTGAAGATCATTAGTACTATAATTCCATGAGTTAACCATCATCAAAACTAGAGTGATGAACCTTTGGGCCAACAGGGTACCCTTTTAGTACTTTAGAGTGACTATAGTCCTTGTTTGTGAAAATTAAAACATTGCTGTTGCTTTGATTCAACAATTCTTAAAAGCCATGTATAAATTTGGTGCCAACTGACATGTTTTGGGAAAATGTTTATTCCAGTGCAAGAGACAAAAACATCAAGACGGGAGAGATTTAGTGAACACATCAATTTACATTATCCACGGGCCAAAGCAGCCTTTATTGGTTGATATCAATGTGAATAAATGCAAGCGAATCTGACCGGACAAGAAGTGCTCCTCAATGGGAGAGATTTGTGTAACTATCTTGTTGATGTAATCCAACAATCAAGGCACTGGAGACTGACCATGCATTCTCCCTATTGTGTTCTTTTGATGTGTCGTATTTGTCTTAATAAAAACGGAAGCTGTAATATGGTTAGTCACCATGCAGGTTGTCTCACACTCGCCAACCCACGCAATGTGTATGATAAGAAGGATCAGACCTGAGTCTGTTCGCATACAGACCCACGCGTGAGTCGCGTCTAGGCTCGTTTTTAGGTTGGTGGAGGAGAGAGAGAGAGGTCGAATGACCCAAGCTAGGGTTGATTCAAATTTTGGATTGGAGTTGACTTGGGGAGGAGTTTCCTAATAGGGCTTGGCCTCTACCTGGCAAGGGAATTTTGAAAATCTCTACCCTATAAATATCCTCTTTGATCAAAGAAGTGTAATTAGATATTGTGCAATCTCTAGGAAAGGAAAAAAAAAAATACAGAAAAAAAAATATTGCCTTCATCTCCCTAGCTTTCATCTCCATTCTTCTTTGTACCAAGGAGGAATCTACCACCATCAAATTAGTACTTAGTGTTTCAAGCGAAGAGTGGACGAAGAACGCCATAAAATCAATCTATTTTTTTGCTACAAACATCAAAGGTATATTGGTTAGATGTACTAATCTATTATTTTGCTACAAACTTCCTAATTTTGGTCATCATGGTTAGATGTACTCGAGCACTTAGCTCTTTCAGATCTCAACAAAAAGTATAAGATTCACTCATATTGTGATTTTTTACTAAAAACCCTACACTCTCACATTGGATTAAAGTCTTTTCTTTGTTGTACACTCCCTCTAGTAAAGATGAAAATTATGAAGCTCACTAAGACATAATACTATTATGATATAATTCCATTCAACCCTTAACTAACACCAATTTTCTAATACTGTGAATTTGTTATACTACTATTTCCTCTTCCTTTTATAGGATAAACATTCATATTATTTGGTCATGTATGCATTTAGTCTTATTAATTAAGTTGTAATTTAAGAGCAAAGAACATTATTTTCCTACCTTCCTCTTGTCATAAATACATGCACCCCCGGGAAAAAACATAAAATAAAAGAAAAAGGAAATAAAAAAGGAAGTAAAACAAGTTCATTTATTAATTTTCAAATAACTTTATTATTAATTCTATAAAGTTTGAGGAGGTTTGGGAAGTGTTGAACTCCAATAAAAGGCTACAAGATGAAAAAAACCTTACATACTTGCAATCTTGACACGTGCTTTGGATAAGCCATAACACACCAAACAATTGTAATTATGTTTCTCTCACACAATGAGTGCTAAAAGTAGGGAAAAAACAAAGGCGATGAAGGTAGTTAGCATTCAAACAAAAGAGCAAGGGAAAAGCACTTTATTTTACACTCTACAATAAGTGAATATAAGTTTCGTTAGAGTGATAAGGTGGTAGCCATAAGCGATTAAGGGTATAAATATTATTGCACTAGAGTATGAGCTTTTCCTTTAAAGAGAAATGGAAAAGAAAATTTGTAAACTTTTGAAAACCATTTAGGAAGTATAGTCACCAAAGAGGAGGAAGATTAATGTATGTACATGAACTTAATCTTGTTCTTCTTTGCCAACTGTGCTTTGATTACCTTCCAAAATAGTTTGTTTCAGCTCTTTATTGACTAAAATCAAAGTAACAGCTCTCTCTTGTGGCAGGAGGAATCTCTCTCCTTTCACGAGAATTAACATCTTTCTCTCCTCTCTCTCTCTCACACAAACACACACACACACACACGACCATAAACACACATTCACCCAAAACACAGACTAAGAAGAGACAGATCGACTCCCACTGTTGGTTATCATTTACCTCGAGATCTCCGTTTTCACATCCATTTCCTCTTCTATATATAAATAGGCCCCTCTCCTTTTGATTCTCACCAACATATTTTTGCTAATTTATTTCTTAATTTTCGTAAGAATTTCAGTCTGCTTACAATGGAATTCACATGGTTTGGTTATTCGACTTCCTCTTCATCGTCATCATCATTTCCTACTTCATCCTTTTTTCCTCCTCCTTTTTCTTCTTCTAATTCATCTTCTTTTTCTACCACTTGTCCTTCCTCCTCCTCCCCTGAAACTATAGTGGAGAAGGATTTATTGACTCAATTATCAAATTCTAGTTTTGAGAATTCTGAGATTGATATCAGTCTTACGTTGTGCCCTCCTGTACAACGTTGCTGTATCTGTAAAGCAACAAAAACTCCTCTTTGGAGGAATGGCCCAAATGGACCAAAGGTAATGATAATATTAAATAATTTAATGATTTATATATCTATAGTATTGTTTGGTGATCTCATTTGCATGAGTTCCAGTATTGCACTGGGTTATATTTTATGTTATACTTTTTCTTTTTTTGCAATAAAAGATGGAAAACACCACTCATTTGGTTAGTATATCAAATAAACTATGATGATACATCAAAATTGCGTCTCCTTCATAACATATATAGGACCAAAAGTCCCATTGTATATGATTATTGCAAGTTAGCTTGTTCACCCTTTATGCAACTTTATCATTTAATTTGACATAATCATCAGGAGTGCTCTTTGCATGCTCTATTTATTTATTGTTTTTAATGTTCTTCCTCAATTTTAAATATTTGAACAATGGATTTATATCATTTTTTATCAATTACTTTTGATGGTGAACTAGTACCACCTAGTTTCAAATTTTGATTCTTTGACTATCATGTATGTATACCTAGTTAGATAGGAATTAAAGATTGTCATATAAACTATCCTAGAGAAGGGATCTTAAAATTATTTTAGGAAACATATAAACATGATTTTAGAAATCAATTCTTGTTTGAGTTAAATCTAAAGAAGGATTATGATTAAGAGCACTCATCCATGGAGTGATGTTGTTTTGTTGGCACTCATATTTACATGCATATTTTAATCATTTCAATAATTAGTCCCTCATAAAACGTCTAAATTGAATATTCTCTTTGATCATCTATAATGATCTACATAGACATTCTAATTGTTCTATTACTATATTATGAGTTAATCCCTTTTGTAACTTTTCATAACCAGTTTTCAGGGATATCAAACTTGATCTATTCATTCTCTTGTTATATAGTTTGTCGTGTCTTGTGAAAAGTTATGATTCATTGTTAACGTCTTCAGTTGCAACCTGTAGAGTTTACATTAAGATCTTCTCTGGGGTTGTTTGTTTGGACGTAAAACGCTGTAATTCGTAAATGACTTATAACCCAATTACAATTACGACGTTTGTTTGGACCGTAATTCGTAAAAGAATTACGCAACCTAACTACCACTCACTTGCAACCCAATTACACTCACTTACAGCTCACTTACAGTTAATTTTGTGGTCATACAAATTTGTATTATTTTTTTATGCTAATATTAATTTTTTTTAATATTTAGCATTTTTAGCACCAAATAGTTAATTTTGTTGTCAATTTTTTCACTTACGACTTACACATTATGACAACTAAACACCGTAAAATACAATACACTTTCTCACTTATAATTTTATATTACCAACCGAACACCATAAAACTTACATGCATGTAACTCATTTACAACTGTAAAAAAATTTACCAATTATGATTTATGAATTATGGCCAATTACAACAATCTAACAGACCCTCATAAAAGCTATAAGTTGTGGTAAGTATCAACTATGTCTTCTGCTTTGCTCGTGTATGATGTGTAATTTTGGCAAAGCTCACATATATTATTTGTTAAGAAAATGAAGCAAGTTTAAATGATTTTTTTAAAAAATTCTCTTCATTTTTTCAATTAATTTATGCGCAAATGCTATAAATAATATAACTAAAAGATTTGCAATATTCATTAAAGTCAAAATATTTAGATTATTATATTTCTATCATATTATTGTGTATCTTAGGTTTTAGTGGAAAAAAATAACTGTTTTTTGAATATTTTTTTGTATATAATGAATCTCTGAAACTTCCATCTTATCAATTTTCTAAATAATTTCTGAAAATACATGTATCAATATTTCTTTTGTCTCTCAATACTAATCATGTACATATATTTTGTCAAATTAATACCAGTCAGCCTGCAATGCATGCGGTATTAAATACAGAAAAAGATGCAAAAGTTGAGCACAGATTTGACACTGGCTACTCCTATGAAGAAATCTCCAGCTAATAGTGGTCGTCCAAGAACAAATTAATCTACCATGAGCGATGCTGATGGCATATAAGCTTGATTGGTGTCCCTAATTGTTCCGATTTATCGTATATCTTTGATGATGGCAATGTAACTTTGCAATATGATTGAAGTTCTCTTTTAGCAATAGCAGCCTTTTTTCCATAGGAAAAATGTAATTGTTTTACAGTTACAATTCACATCACATCATATGCATTTGGATGAAATCTAGGGAATAGCTGATTTTGGATTGAGTTTATGAAATTTATCAATAGGTTTTAGGGTTGTTGTTTGCATAGAATATGAGAATAATGAAATCTCCTAAGATGATGACAATAAAAATTTATAATTTGGGAATAAATTTTCTATTTCAAATATTTTCACATATAGTTGTAATTCCTATACTAATGCTATATCTTTTCTAACAATAAGAGAGAAATGCCAGTGGGGCCTGCCTCACAAATATGATGAAAGAATGGGAATGAGTTATGGAAATTCACAAGTTCAAATCTAGGCTATTGTCTGTGTTTCTCGAAAAAAAATCATAGTAGGAATATTATTGCATTTCAAAAACCTAAATCAGTTCCTCCCTCAACTTTCTGCATTTAGCATTTGTTCTATTTCTTGGTAGTACAAGCAAGGTAATAAGGCTATACAACTCTCCAAGTATGTTGATGTTGGACGTACTCCGCTTCGATACAATCAGTGGCACCAAAAGGTATGAAGTCAGCCAGGCTATTTCCCTGTTCGACGTTTGGGAGTTAGAAAAACAATTTTTTTCAAAAGATACAGTTAAAATTACCAATTTAGACATGAAAATTGGTCATTCCGAACCTTTCCTCATGGAATGAGAAGACCAAAAAGTTTTCGGTCCACGAAAGCTCTATTATTAGCTTCCCCCTGAAAGCAGAGATGTTAACAAAATTATACCTTTCCTTCGCTTATGAGCGAGTTAAAGGTCCAGTGTGGTACATTCCTGCAATAGAGACAGAATCAACGTCATGTTAGGTTCAGATTCAAAGAGAGATGTCAAGCACAAGCCCTCTCTATTTTGAGCGATCCCTCATTCATATCGCTGATTTTAAGCTTATTGGACTCGTAACAGACGGCTTGGTCTCAAATTTTCTAGAGGCACCTAAGGAAGTGGTGCCAGACTCATTTGATCAAGGTGGCAAGCGCTACACTTTGTCTTCCTAACAAAAGGCACGCAAGATCGATCAGTCTTAGGCACCCAACTCACTCAAGTTAAGTAGGGGAGCTGGGGCATGTGGCTCCCCTCTCGCTTCGGTTGCCATTTCTTCTTAGACGCATGTCTCAACATTAAAAAAACGAGGGTTTCTCTCGTTATACAACTTGCCCAAACATCTCACGATGCCAGTAGAGATTCGGGCATGCTACGTTTTTTAGTTATTGAGAGAACCCAAGTACTCTCATTTGGATTCAGGAAACAACTCTTAGCAACTAATATCAACTTTCCATCATGATTCCTAATGACCACTCCAGCTCCTCTTTTATTGCTGTTACCACATAAAAGATCCATCAAAATTACCCTTCCAACAACTCAGGTGCAAGGCCCACTCTTCTATCGTTGTTACCACGAGAGAGAGAGAGAGAGAGAGAGAGAGAGAGAGAGAGAGAGAGAGAGAGTTGTTGATACTAAGAGACGCTGGAGTTGTTGATGGTGATGACGTTGGTGGATGGATGAAAGCATGCAATCAAAGCTCAAGAGGAAAAACCAGGTAGCAGCTCCAACAAGTTATGTTTTCCATCATGGGGCAAGAGAGCCACTGGAGTTGAAGAAGAAAGCCAACAAACCTACAGTTAGAAACAAGTTCTAATAAATCCAAATTATCAACTATATCTCAGTCCTATGTATTTTAAATGAACGACTAATATATTGAGATAGCGGGTTCATGTGCAGGAAGGTCCAGGTTCGGGTTGGGGTTCAGATTCTGGTTAGATTCGGGCGGGTTTTGTATATTTAAAACTCATTTGAATGTTATCGGGTTTAGGCGGATTTTAGGAAATCGGGTTGGAGCAGGTTTTTATTAGGGATGGCAATTTGAATAACCCAGCTTTTAACACTAATTACAAATATGCCATTTCTCATAAATATCTAAACCAAATGGTATAAAATTCAAATCCAATCTGCCCTAAAAAATTTTCACAGTTTCACTCTTACTCAGCCGCCATCTCCCTCCTTCTCGATCCCTCTTGAGTCTCGATCTCCCTCGACAAAACAGGTCACCATCTCCTTCTAAATCTCCCTCCATCAGAACCCGCGTGCTCTCCTTTTGGTTGCAGGTCAGATGGCGTTCGAGACGCCGCCTAAATGCAGGTCAGATGGGGTTCATCTTGAGGTTCGCCTAGGTGAGTTCGAAAAAGATTAGATTTTGATTTATTTTGGTTATTTTTTATTGGATTTTATTGGTGGTTGTTTCTGTTTGTTGTTTTAGTTGAATTTTAAAGGGTGTGTATTTTTTTTTTTTTGATTCAATTGGATGAAGGAAGTTGAAAAACGTCATTTTGATCTTTCTTCTTTGTCTTTGCTCTCGTCGATTCAGTCCCTAGGCACAAAAATAACAGTTAGATCTTAAACCTAAAACATTAGTAATTGAATCACACTTATTTACCATTAAACCAAATGTCTCATTATTAATCAATAAATCTACAACACATGCCTGCATCTCTAAGGGAGAGCTATGTCAAGTCATGAACCATAAAAAGTTGTTGCATTACACTCAACTCAACAGAAAAAATTTGTCACATAATCCCATAGATAATTAGATATTCCTCAAATATTATTTGTATATTACAACTTGAATATTGTACAACTTGAATATTGGAAATATAGGAGATTTAATTTATGAAGCTAATATATAATTGTAGAGATATGGATATGACCAACAAAATGATGTTGGCACATGAACAACTAAAATTAATTTGAGAAGCAGTACCAGTAGGAGGAAATCATATTTTTGATTGATTTTTTTGCTCTTTCTTTTAGAATTTTGTTTCAAATGAATTGGTTGCATTTTCTCCTTGTCACTTGCTTACTTGCGTAGTTCAGAGATTTTTCTTCCTAGTGACATCTTCTTCTTATTTTCAGATATGTCGATACATGAAGATTCAAATTCTTTATCAGCAACACCCATTGGTAGCAATGACCCATCAACAGACTCTACACCCATTGATAGTTCAAATCCATCAACCCCAATAGAAGAGTCTCATTCTCCCACTACTCAAGCAATTGCGGGCGATGAATGTGAGGCTTCTGGTGTAAAAGAAAGCTTAAGAGTATTGTATGGGAACACTTTGAATTGAAAAAAATCAATGAAAGAGTTAAGACTGAATGTCGTTATTGTAAAAAGTTACTTGGGGGGCTTCAAAGAATGGGACGAAACATTTACATGAATATTATCAAAGGTGTCTACGTCGGAGAGTTGTTGATATGCGACAAAAAGTCATAACAAACAATTGGACTAAAGGAGATGGAAAAAACATGACCTCATATTCTTTTGAACAAGATGTCTCCAGGGATGATCTTGGAAAATGATCATAATGCATGATACCCACTTTGTATGGTTGACCATATTGGGTTTAGGAGGTTTGTAGGTAATCTTCAACCTTTGTTCAATGTATCCTCCCGAAATACAGTCAAGAGTGACATTCTTAAAATATATGATTATGAGAGGGTGAAGAGAATGAAGTTGATTGAGAGTAATGAAAGTAGGGTGGCAATAACTACTGATATGTGGACATCTGCCAGCCAAAAGAAAGGATTTATGTCTGTCACGGCACACTTTATTAACAGTTCTTGGACTTTACAAAGTCAAATTTTGAGGTATATTTTCTTACTTATTACTTGACCATCTAGTTTAGTTAAAATTTTCTTATTTATTTTTATTAGTTCAATTAGTCTTTTTGTTATGTGTTTTCTTATATTAATAATAGTTCACATTTTTTAGGCTTGTATATGTTCCTTGTCCACACACAAAGAAGTGTTATGTGAATTTTTGATGGACTGTTTAATGGACTGGAATGTGGATACAAAACTATCCACAATCACATTGGATAATTGTTCAGCCAATGATGCTATGATCCCTTTGTGTTAGAAAATTGCAGCCTAATTCATTATTGTTGTCTGGACAATTATTGCACATGCGTTGTTGTGCTCATATTTTAAATCTTGTTGTAAAAGATGATTAGATATTATTAAGGAAGGGATAATAAAACTTCGAGAAAGTATGGCATTTTAGGCAGGAACACAGAAAAGAAGAGAAAAATTTGTTGTTACTGCTAACAAGGTGTTACAGTTACTAAATAATTGAGTCTTGATTGTTTAACTAGGTGGAATTCTACTTTCTTGATGTTGCAAACATTATTAATGTATGAAGATGTTTTTCGCTGGTTAAAACAACGTGATACTCAATTTAAGAATTATCCAAGCGATCAAGAATGGGAGTTTACAAGAGAAGTTTGTGGGAGATTGAAATTATTTTATAGTGTCACAGAGATGTTTTCTGGGACAAAGTACCCCACTACTAATATTTATTTTTCAAAAATTTATGAGATTCGATTTGCATTAGTTGAGTGGCTTACTTGTCCAATTGACTATGTGAGAAAAATGGCGAAAAATATGTTAGACAAGTTTAATAAATATTGGGATGTAATTCATGGTTTGATGGAGTTGCAGCTGCAGCTGCGTTAGATCCTAGATATAAGATGACTCTACTTGAATACTACTTTCCAAAAGTTTATGGAAATGAAACATCTGATGCGCAAGTTGATAGAATTCGCCAACTTTGTTATGATTTGGTCCTTGAGTATCAATTTAGGGTCTCATCGAATAGAAGATTTGATGATTCCAAATTCACTCACTCAAATCTTACAACGTCTGGAGATGATGCATTGGCCGATTTTGATATGTATGTGAGGTCGAAGAAAAGAGCGAGAACTTCATATATTAAGACGGAGTTAGACCATTATTTAGAAAAAGAGGTTTACCGAGGACTCCGGATTTTGATATTTTACTGTGGTGGAAGCAAAATGGGGTTAAATATCCAACATTGCAAGCAATTGCGAGAGATTTATTGGTTCGGGTTATTTAGAAGAATTGGTTCAGGTATAGACCCAACCCATGAACAACCCTATCCCTAGAGTTTGTTGACACACACACACACACACACACATACTCTCTCTCTCTCTCTCTCTCTCATGTGGCTGAGTTTCTTTCATCCTAGATTGGAGGGGGCTCCTCTCTCTTTCATTATCTTCTGAGGAGAGGAGTCGAGTGAATCCTGTGTTGTTCATTATATTCTCTTTAATGAAACTGGGTGGACTTCCCACCTTTTACCCCCTAAAAAAAAAAAAACTTGCCTCTATTATTGAAGGTTGTAGTATCAAATCTGAGTTGGAGTTTTCAAATTTTGTCAGAATAGTTGACTAGTATTTTAGTTTAGTCGACTAGTATTTGGGTTTAGTCGATAATACCCTGACCTAGTTGACTAATGGCGGGTCTGGTAGTTTCCTTTTCTAGATATGTTTCTAGTTCGAATTAGATTCGTATTTTTTTTTCTAAGAAGTGATTGTGTATTGATGGAATTTGTTTAGGACTAGGAGGGTCCTATGGTTTATAAATAACCTCTTAGGGATGACCTTCAATGTAATCTAATTAATTTGTAAGTCCTAAGGGTGTAATTCATCTAGGTAAGAGATTCGTGTGAGAAGCTCAGCCATAAGGGTTAGCTGATCTTGGCGACCATCAAGGGTTTGTAATCTTCTCAGCAAGAGGTAGAAGTAATTCTTATTGTACTCTCTTAATTTTAATAAAGTTTCTCCCGCTTCTCCTGTGGGCGTACACATGATCTATTTGATCAGTGGAACCACGTTATATTGTATTTGGCTTCTATACTTCATGAATATCTTCTACTTCTATTCTTCTCATTACCTTAGTAGATCATTTGGTTTATTTTCGCTACACTGCCCCTGTCAATCCGATCGTAGAGGTGTCCCGAATTCACAACAATTGGTATCAGAGTAAGGTCAACTTGAAGATGTCTAGGATTAAGTTCGATATTTAGAAGTTCGATCATGTCATCATTTTCAGCAGATGGTAGATTAGGATGTACACCATCCTGACCCAGAGCGGGTTGAAGAAAGCACTACTCAAGAGAGAGAGAGAGAAAATCTCAAGATATGAAGAAAGAAACTTGGCAGGAGTTGGATGAGAAAGCCTTGACGGCTATTCAGCTTTACTTGGCAGATGAAGTGTTGAATGAGTTTTCTATAGAGAAAACAGTATCCTTATTGTAAAAGCGACTTCAGGACCACTATCTGAAGAAGTCATTGGCGAATCGGTTGATTCTGAAACAGCATCCATTTCTTCTCCGCATACATAAAGGTATACCTATCAAGCCTCACATTGTAGATTTTTTTTTCTATTATCAATAATTTAGACAAGATAAAGGTTAAGATAGAAGATGATAATTAAGCACTTTTATTACTGTGTTCTTTACCTTCTTCATATAAGAGCTTTAGGGAAGCTAATATTTATGGAGGCAAGTCAAAAGTCAAGGTCAATGAGGTCGAGAAGCATCTCCACGATAAGGACAAAATTGACATTCAGTTGACGGGTAAGTCTCATTATGATGATTCCGGGAAAGTTCATTATTAAAGGACGAAGAGTAATAATGAAAGTTTCACGGGTGCTTAAGACATAAAAATTTGACGTGCAATTATTATCACAAGAAGGGGCATATTAGAACTGATTGTTGGCTTCAAAAAAGAAACAAGTAGATGCTGAACTGATTGGAAAAGATGAAGATAAGTGTGACGTTCTATCTGTTACAAACAGATCAGTTGGTAACAAAAATAGATGAATTATTGACTTTGGATGTTCATAGGGCATCAGTTCCAATAAAAAGATATTCTCCTCATACATTTCGGTTCAAGAGGGAGAAGTCTTCATGAAAAATTCACTACAGGAAAGGTGATTGACGTAAAAATATTTTAGTTTCATTCTCATGATAGATGCATCACTACTCTTCAAGGCGTTTTTCATATTCCCGATTCGAGTTATAATCTCATCTCTCTTGGAGCCCTACACAGAGAAGGGTTCAGTTCCAATTCTGAAGATGATTTTATGGAAGTCTTCAAAGAGGTCCATATGAAGTTTCGAGCAGAACTCATTGGCAATGTATATATGTTGTAAAATTTAGAAGTTATAGTTGGCGGATTGCAGTTATCCTCGGCTTCAAATCAGTAGTTGTGAAACAATCAGAGACTACGATGGTTTAAGTTCGGATATTCAGTTGTACCTCGAAGGTAGGTTGGGACTAGGCGGCGTCGGCGCATATGAAATGCAGATCGTTACTCCTACAGTGGAGCAAATTCTCATAAATATTGTGTGGATCAAGTAAATCGTTGGGTGATATAATTGAAAATGGAGATAAACTTAAGAGTTAGAATGATGTTATCTAGATGAAGACGTGTCTTTATCTTTCACAATATATCCGCGATAGCAAGGGCTATGCGAGTCGAATCCACATGGAGGAATCACGATAGAAGCTTTTTGGTGTCATTTTACAAACTAGATTGGTTAGATTGTTCTTCTTTGTGTTAAAAGAAAAATACTATGTTAAATGTTAGAGGTAGAAAGAAGATGAAAATATGATTTAGTTTTGAAGATTAGGGTTTTGAAAAGAATTAACTTTACTTTGAATCATAAAAACTATACCTTAGAGTTGCATTCAATTCAAGTAAGAAACATTAGATGGAGAAATCCTATTTGAAATAATCACTAATCAAGGCCTAACATTAAACTATCAAAGTTTCCCAAGCATAGAATATAAGAATAACCAACATTAAACTATCAAGGCTATCTAAGTATAGAATAAGAAAAACCATTAGGAAGTATTAGCAAATAATAAATTTTAACTATTATCATGTTCCTTCAAGGGTATTAGTTATTTCTGGGGTTTAAGCATCATAGGATCCAATCGGTTTATTCTAACATAGAATTAGAAGCAGTGGTGGGTAGAGACTAATAAGTCATGAAGAAGATTAGCTACTCATAATGAAAACTAAAAAACATAGTAAAAGAGAAAACAAGTAAAGCAAATAAATAAAGATAAATTAAAAAGAAAAAAATCTTGATATTAATGATGTCACCTTCAATTATAAGAGCCTCTCCTTCTTTATAAAACTTGAACTAGAATTAGAACTAAATCTTAAAAATTATAAAAGAATTTGGAAGAGACTAAAGAAAAATCCTAAGTTATGATCTCTAATGTAGAGATGCTTGATTATGAGATATTTCAGTTCTTTAAATAGGCCTCAAAACTAATCACAATAGGATACAAATTAGAAGATTTAACTCAATTCTAATTCAATATGGGAATTCAATTCTGCGATAAGTTGGCATGTTGATTGCTGGATATGACTCATCAGATGCCTGAATTGGATAGAGTGATTGATTGAAAGTGAAAGCAGTGAGAGTTACCGTCTAGCTTTGGGCTAACGGGTCGTGTCCACGAGGAGGAATGCGATGGAAGCTTTTCGATGTTTTGTTTAAAAGCAAAGAATGGTGTTGGTATTTTTTTTATATGTTGAAAAGAGAATGGAGAGTAAGGAAGTGATTAAAAGAAAAATTGAAAAACTTAGAGAAAGCTTTAGAAAAAGTGATTTTTAAAAAGTGTTGAAGATTGTTTGGTTGTTTGTTTTAATATGAAAAAGATCTGGGCTCACTATCTACTGCTCAACAATATATTATTTCTTGAAATTCTCAGTACCTCAACTTGATCATAGGCAATAACTTAAGCTTGAGTTTCAAAAGTCTTAAGCAAAGCAAATAAGATTGTTTGGAAAAATTAACTCTTTTTCTAAAGAATTCATCTTGAACTGAATGTTAAATCATCAAGTTATCTTTCAAATATGAAATAAAAACAAGTTCAAGTGATATTTTAAAAAAAAATAGAAGTTTAGAAATCCAAACCTATCCTCATGTGCCTTCAAGAACACTTTCAAAGAAGAATGGCTTAGTTTAAGGCACACATATGATTCCATTGGATTCTTTACATTAAAATCATTCAAAACAAGAGAAAGATCGGAGAGAGATGATAGTGAGCCCAGAAAAATGAATTTAGCTACTCATGATTAAAGTTAAATAAGACATGTAAATAAAATAACACATACCTGTGAATTGGAGAAGAAGAGAAGCTTTGAAACTTTATTGATGTCACTTCAACTTCAAATTACAATCACGCTTTTCCTCTCTCTCACTTGTATCTGAACTGAACTATGAATTAAAAATAGAGATGCAACTTCTCAATACTATCTAACAAAGAACCTAAATCCTAAAAACAAAGAAAAACTTAAACTAATTTACGGTCCCTTCTTCTCTTTCGAATGCAGTATTTATAGGGAAAAGTTAAATGGGGGAGAGCGTACGAAGATAGGGGGAGCAAACGCTCCCCCAACTGACTCAACCAAGCCACGAAAACACGACTTTGGCCGCGTTTCCATGGCCAGGGTGTGGCCAGGTGGCCACACCCGGTTGGTGGTACTCCCTGGTTTGGCAATTTCCCTTTATCTGGTTCTGGATTTTCCATTTTAGCTCCTGAATTTGACGAAACTGCATTTGATCTTTGGCTTTAACCAATGATTTGTAAAGATTTGATCACTTTTGTAGGTCACTCAATTGCACTGAGCATGTGCAACAAGCCGTTAAACTTCTAGGCTACCCCTAGAGGATGAGTTTTGTCTCGTGAGGTTTTTAGTGGATTCGCCCACAAAATTTATAAAGAAAGAAAAAAAATGTTAGTATTTTCAAAAAAGCATTTTGAAAAGGGAGAAAATATTTGAGGTATTGTTTGTAAGAGTTCAAGTAATCTATAAGTTTACAGGAAAATCAAATTTTTCATTGCTAAACTTAGTATCTATTCAAAAACATGTCATCAATCAAAATAAGAGTCAAATCATATTTCTCATCTAGTCTATTACTTTACCCTAAATCATATGCACCTTCGTGACTGTGAAGTTTTGACTAAGGGCTCTTTAACTTTAACTCTTATGCCTTATTTATTTTTATTTTTGATGGTATTATTTCTCAATTCCATTAGGCTTTCTAATCTGCTCATGTAACAAGTCTTTACTCTGTGACACCCAAACCGGACAGCCTTAGGTTACCATGTGAGAAAATACCGCTAAAGACTTAAACACTCGAGCAAACAAGGCCACGAAACCAAGGATTTTTATTTATAAAATGTACCCCTTTTAGGCGTGAATACTTATGCTTCATGAGGCACAAATATCCAGCTTAATCAGAGGATATATATATATATATATATATATATATATATATATATATATATATATATATATTATATATATATATATTATATATAGTAGTCTTCGTGTGAGAAACTTTCTCACACGAAGACCGTGAGAAAACTATATAGGAGCTTTTATGTGGATGATCCCAACCGTTCATCTTGATCTATATACTTTATTTAGACTATCAATTAAAAATCACGCGAATCCGAGCTTTTTTACCCATACAACAAGTGGTTACAAAACATATGTTATATTCATCGTAGAATAAAGATGTCACTTGATGCATCGGTAAAAAAGTTGGAATCGCGTGATTTTTTATTGGTAGTCTAATTAGAGTATGTAGATCATGATGAACGGTTCGGATCATTCATAAAATCTCTCTCATATGGTTTTCTCACGAAGCTTATTATGAGAAAGTTTCTCATTTGAAAATTTTCCTATATATATATATTTCAAACTTATCTAATCATATTTTGCATAAATACCAAGGCTTGCTTAGGCCAAAGCACCTAACTAATCGATAATTAGATTTGTTTATTTTTCATATACATACATACATACATATGTGTGTGTGTGTTTTTCTTTTTATATAAGGCATAAGAATCTTTGTTTTGAACACTAAGTGTGTAAGTGTATAAAGTGTACATATTTCTTCAAGTTGAAGATCAAGATTAAATTACTTTCACCAATTTACTTCCTAACCCTTAAAATCAAACAAATCATCATATTTTGACCAAGTATAAGAAATCCTAATTATGATTTTTCTATTCCTTAAAATTGACTTAATATCTTATAAAAAATATATCAAAATATTGTTCTTTTCTTTAAAAACTTTTTATATATATATATTTTTAGTTATATTAGTCATGTTAGAGCCTCCCCCATGCTTATCTCATGCATTGTCCCCAATGTATGAAAGAAATGTATAGATGCATAAAATGGAATGTAAAAGAGAAGAGTTACCGATACACTAGGTCGAAAAGACCCATAGCTGTTTCATTTTATCGGCACCGATTTCAAGAAAGGTTTAAGGCGTTGACTATTTACCTTAAAGTCATTTCCATTCTTGGTGTCACTGATCTCTACAGCACCGTGTGAAAACATGGTTTTTACAACGAGTGGCCCAGTCCATCTTGATTTTAGTTTTTCTGGAAAAAGATGAAGCCTAGAATTATAGAGTAAGACTTTTTGTCCAGGGACAATGTTATCCTTTTGACGTGTTTATCATGAAAAATATTAACTCTATCTTTAGTGATCTTAGCATTTTCATAGGCCTCATTTCTCAACTCCTCTAATTCGAAAATTTATAATTTTTGAAGGTCACCGGCCTTAGTCAAGTCAAAATTTAGTTGCTTGATTCCCCATAAGGCTCGATGCTCTAACTCAATGGGTAGGTGGCAAGCTTTCCCAAGGACTAACCTATAAGGAGACATCCTTAGAATTATCTTGAAAGTGGTACTGTAGGCCATAGGGCATCTACAAGTTTGGTGGACCAATCTTTCCGATTTTAGTTCACAGTCTTCTCTAAAATAAGCTTGATTTGTCTATTGGAAACTTCATCCTGCCCACTGGTTTTACGATGATAAGGTGTGGACAATTTGTGAGTTATGGCATACTTTTATGTAAGAGCTTCAAAAAATCTATTACAAAAGTGAGTACCATTATCACTGATGATAGCACGAGGGGTTCCGAACTGTGAGAAAGTATTCTCTTTCAAAAACTTTATAACAACTTTGTTATCATTAGTTTTACTTGGAATGGTTTCCACCCACTTGACACATAGTCCACAGCAACCAATATGTTTTGGTTTCCAAATGAATTAGGAAATGGACCTATAAAGTCGCTGCCCCAAACATCAAAGAGTTCTATTTCTAGAATTAGGCTGAGAAGCATCATATCTCGTTTCGAGATCCTTCCTACTATCTGGCATCTAGGGTACGTCTTGCAAAATTTATAAGAATCTTTGAACAAAGTGGGCTAATAGAACCCACTTTGCATCACCTTTTCAGCAGTCTTGCGGGGATCAAAGTGTCCACCGCATGCAAGTTTATGACAGAAGGATAAAACACTCTTAATCTCTTCATCAGGAATGCATCTCCGAATAATTTGGTCAGAACAGTACTTAAAAAGATACAATTCCTCCCAAAAGAAATACCGGACTTGAAATAAGAACTGATATATATCATTTTTAGACCAATGAGATGGAGTTTGGTTTGTGACTAAGTAATTCACTATATCAGCATACCAAGGTTCCTAAAGATAGTTAAGAGTTTTTCATCAGGAAAGTCATCATTTATGGGCACTTCGTTGCATGGAGAGTTTGGGATAGACGAGAGATGGTTAGCAACGACATTTTCTACACCTTTCTTATCTTGAATCTCGAGATTGAATTCTTGAAGAAGGAGGATCCAACGAATGAGTCTGGCCTTGGCATATTCTTCATCATGAGGTACCTAAGCGCAGAATGATCGGTGAAAATTGTGGTTTTGGAACCTAGTAGGTAGGGACGAAATTTCTCTAAGGCAAACACTACTGCGATGAATTCCTTCTCAGTAGCAGTATAGTTCATTTGAACATCGCTGAGAGTCCTACTAGAGTAGTAAATCACGTGTTGCTTAGTATCAAAGCGCTGTCCTAGGACAGTGCATATGGCAAAATCAGAAGTGCACATATAATTTCGAACAGCTTAGACCAATCTGACGCAGATATGATTGGTGTAGAAATAAGCTCTTTCTTAAGCTTCTCCCAAGAATTTATACATTCCTCATCGAAAGTGAAGGACACATTCTTAGCTAACAGATTTTCAAGGGTCTAGCAATCTTACTAAAATCCTTGATAAATCTTCGTTGGAAACTTGCGTGTCCTAAGAAGGATCGAATATCCTTCATGCATTTGGGCATGGAGAGCTTAGCAATAACCTCAATCTTGGCTCTATCCACTTCAATTCCTTTCTTGGAGATTTCATGACCCAAGACAATTTCATGTCATACCATGAAGTGGTCTTTCTTCCAGTTCAGTGTCAAATTTTTCTTAGCACAACGTTGGAGGACAAGTTCTAAATAGTGGAGATATTGAGTGAATGAATCTCAATAAATAGAGAAATCATCCATGAAGATTTCTAAGAATCGTTCTACCATATCAGAAAAAAGACTCAACATGCAACGTTGAAACGTTGCTGGGGCATTGCACAAGCCAAAAGGCATTCATTGATAAGCACATTCCCAAATGGACATGTGAACATAGTCTTTTCTTGGTTCTCGGGAGCAATAGGAATCTGATTATACCCTGAGTAACCGTCCATGAAACAATAATACTCGTGGCCCGCCAAACGTTCAAGCATTTGATCAATGAAAGGAAGCGGGAAATGGTCCTTACGAGTTGCTGCATTAAGCTTCCTATAGTCAATGCAAACTCAAATTTTCATGGGAAGTCGAGTTTGGACCAACTCTTTGTTCTCGTTTTTCATTACGGTGAAACCGGATTTCTTTGGAACTGTATGGACAGGACTGATCCATTGGCTATCCGAAATGTGATAGATTATCCCATTGTCTAAGAGTTTCCCAATTTCAGTATGAACAGTCTCTTGCATTATACGATTTAACCTATGCTACGGGTCTCTTTTTGGTGTCGTATCTTCATTGAGATGAATGCGATGTTGAACTATGCTTAGACTCAATCCCTTTATGTCAGTCATAGTCCAACCAATGGCTATGTTTTCTCAGAATAGCTTTAAGATTCTCTTCTTACCCGTCATTTAAATGGGAGAAAATAATGATAGGAAAGGTCTCTTGTTCTCCTAGATAGACGTACTTGAGATGCGCAGCTAAGGTTTCAATTCTAAGGAAGGGGAAGGCTCACTAGAAGGATAACTCAAATTTATTGGCTCCACATTTGGTAAAGTAGGGTTCGAGGCCCAATTCACAGCAGACTCGACAACCTGATCAAGGTTAAAGTCATCAGACTCTAACTCGAAGTCACACTCAGTTTCTAATTTCAATTCTTCTCTATGTTCACTTGTCAAGTTCTCAATGAGGTTGACTTCAAATGTTTGATCCTCAACATCACAAGGTTGCTTTCTTAAGTTGAAGATATTGACTTTTCTAGTCATATCCCCTCATAGACCCATTCCTACAATTAATAATAGCATTGGCAGTAGTAAACAATGGGTGCCCTAGGATAACAGGACTTTAAGCCGTAGGATTGGACACAGGTTGTGTCTCAAGAACTATGAAATCAACGGGGTAGATATCCCCCTGACCCGAACAAGAATCATTAATTTTTTCCCTTTCATTGAATGGTCAACCAGTTAGATTGTGACTCGAATTGGACTAAGATCTCCCAACCCGAGTTGTTAATAAACTGAGAATGGAAGCAAGTTGATACTTACCCCCAAGTCAAGCAGTGCACGACTAATTTCGGCTTGTCCTATAATGCATGCAATAGTGGGACAACCTGGATCCTTATACTTGACAGGGATCGGACCCAACAGTAGCTCATTAATGTTAGTGGCTAAGAAGACTTTCTTGGGTACATTAGTCTTTCTCTTCTTAGTGCACATGTCCTTAAGAAATTTTGCATAAGATGGGACTTATTGTATGGCATCAAGAAGTGGAACATTTTTCTTCACTTGATTGAAGATCTCAATTATCTTATCCATGTGTGGACTTTGCTTGTTGTTTTTTAGCTTATTAGGAAATGGTACTATAGGCTTGTGCACCTGACTGGTTGACTTATCCATTTTAGATTCGTCAGATTTGGAAGGATTAGGACTAGATGAGGTCAATGCTTGAGTGTGGTTGTGCTGAATGGAATTTGATGGTGTTGATACTTGATTATCAACTTTCTTTGCTGACCTCAATGCATGAACAATATTACATTGATTCAATGGCTGATTCTCAGCCAAATAAGCTTGTTGGAAATTCTTAGGATTCATTACGCAAGGTACCCTTTTGCCTCTCATTCTGTGAATTAGCTAATTGATTTATTTGAACCTCTAGCTCTGTATTGTTTGCATGAAGGAATTTGATTCTTCATGTACCTTTTCATATTTCTCTCAAAATTAATCATTCTCCTTTCTAGTTGAGAATTCTGGAAGAAAGATTATGGAGCTTGGCTGGGAAAGTTTTGTTCATAATTTGAAATTTTGGACAGTTGGTTGGGAGAATTATGATGGTAATTAGAAAATTTAGGTTGATGATTGGGAGAATTATTGGAATGATGGAAGTGGCTTGCATGGTTTGATTGTGAGTGGTCATTATTGTATTGGCTCCATGAGAAATTCGGGTGATTTCTCTAACCAGGATTGTACGTTGGTGCATAAGGATTATTGTTAGGCCTTGAAAAGGCCGCATTCATCGGTCTGAAAATTGTTGTTGAGCTTGAAACACAGGATACTCCTCAAACACATGATTTATGGCTTGACAATAAATACAGCCCAGAGTTGAAAATTGGTTTGGCTGACTCGATTGACTAGACTTGGTTTCTTAGTTCCTAAAACTTTCACTCTTCTCACTAGGTTTGTATTCTAGCCTCATTAGTTATGGATGATTCAATTGAATGGAGACCTCTTTTTGAAGAGATAGAGTTTGAATCCCTCAAGTTTTCACTAGTTGGTTCCTATTGGATGGTCTTTTCAGCTAGATCTTAATATAAATCCCATCCTTCATTCTCATCCTTCTGTAAGAATCTCTCTTGACACATAGTTTCTAAGAGGATCTTGGTTGAGTAGTCTAAACTATCATAAAGAATTTAGCATTGTCGTCTTTTCTCTATTCCATGATGAGCACATTGGACAAGGAGGCCTTTGAAGCATTCAAAGTACCTCCAAAACGGTTCACTAGGTTCTTACTTGAACTGCATAATGTTTTTCCTAATGAGAGCGGTCATATGAATTGGATAGAATTTCTTCAAGAAGACCTTGATGAAACCATCCCATGATGTGATAGAGCCGGCTACTAAGCTATAAAACTATTTCTTGGCTAAGTCCTTAAGAGCAAATGGGACAAATCTCAAACTAATAGCATCATCTACAAGGTGTGAGATTTTCATCATTAAGCATACATCCTCAAATTCTCTTATGAAGAAATAAGCATCTTCAGACTCTAAGCCATGAAACTTAGGGAGTGTGTTAATGAACTAAGGCTTAAGATCAAAATTATGTTCACTAATGTATGGCAGATGGATGCAAGATGGAAGTGTGGTTCTAATGGGATAAAACCTATCCTGCAAAGATGTTGGTTGAGCCATAACCGGATCTGGTCTTAATTCAAACTAGGGTGGTGATGTGTTTCTAGTTAACCTAAATGAATTAGGATCTCTTGACCACACTTGCATACACAAACATGATCACAAACAAGTTCACCAATAGTCAAAAAGAAGAAACAACCAAGTATAGTTTAAGGTAATCTTGACCTAGACAACTCCTAATTGGTTGTTTGTCCACAGGAGATATAATGCAGATTTGACCATATGCTAATCAGTCAGGCCAGAAGAAGACTGGTGGAGGTATCCGTGCAAAAGTGATGGGCCTAATTATGCCAAACTACCAACCTTCGGTGTTTCGCTCCTCAACCCTTTTTCTTAGATACAGATTTGACAGAAGTCAAATTCTAACACCTTTCCCCTTAGGATAATCTCCTAATGAGTTCGAGATGTCTCTACGACCAACATCTATTAGATTTTAAATTAGGCTTAGGTTGTTGTTGGCCCAGAGGCCTTCCACTCTAGTTTTGATGATGATTAACTCATGTAGTTATAGTTTACTAGTAATCTTGTGATGTTTAGTTTTACATACTTAACCAAGATATTAGTAGGTGATTAGTTTCAACAAAGGCGTTTTGGAGCTTTCACATGGTGATTCAAGAGCCCGAGCGTCAAAGTTCATATCTAGCACACGTTTGAAGTCAAGCTCGGTGGATCACGTTTGGATCGAGTCGACTTGGAGACGGCGCTCTACAAGAAGACTTCGGTACAGTGTTTAGTTTATACTTTAGATCCATTGTTAAAGATTAGATAGTGTGATATGCTCAAGTTCACAACACACACTTGTTTAAAGTTTCATGTTTATTGGTTTTCGGTTTTTAGTTTAACCGATCTTGTTTTTCATGAATAGATAGAATCAAAACAAGTTTACATGGTTTAATGTATATTAGATTTGATCTATATACATGTATGCTTCATATTCTTAGAAAAGCTTATTTTGATAACCTATTCATGTATTTGGGTTTTGTATTTAAACAAAACTTATTTTCGGATTTTATGTCAAAAACATTGATATATATCTTTTTATGTATATTGGATTATATCCATATACTATATGCCTCAAAGTTGTTTCAATATCATATTTTTGTATTTGGATGAGTTTTGGACAAATCGGATTTCAATTTCAAAAATTCAAGTTTTGGAAAATACGGATTTTGATTTTTGGCAAAATTTCAAGGACACAAAAATGGTTCAAATAGTTTGAAATATGTATTGAATTTTTTGACACATGTTTGTATTTCAAAGATAATATAAGAAACTATTTTTGTGGATTTTTAGAGATTTTATGGGATTTATTTGATAATTAAAAACCCAAGTTTTAAGTTCTGAAAATTGATCTGCCAGGCCCTGGCGGTCGACCGGAACGGTCGACTGGACTAGCTGACCGGTCGACCGACGTGCACAAGGACGTGCACATGGCCAGCCACTTAAGCCGGTCGACCGAGCGGTCGACCGACTGCAAGTGCCCCACTCTCGGGTGGGGGCGGTCGACCGAGCGGTCGACCGTGAGGCTTGGCCCGGTCTGGCCAGAGAGTGATTGCTCTCTGGATCTGGCATGGTCGACCAGGCGGTCGACCGGCAGGCTCAACGGTCATATTTTTGTAATGGGCTATATATACCCTATTTGAGAGATGTTTCTTAAGAAGTTTTTAAAGAGCTAAATTCTCCCATTCTCAAGTGTTTTAAAGCAAGTTTTCAAAAGAGTTTTTGGCTTCAAAAGGATTCATCTTTATTTGTTTTAAAGGGTTGAAAAAATCAAAGAAAAATTGGATATCTGGGATATTACTTTTGATCTTCATTTCAAACTTATTCTAGTTGTTTTCCGAAGTATTTTTCTTTGTGTTTTTGTTTCCAAAATCTTTATTTTACACACTTGAGTTTATCTTCTATCCTATCTATTAGGATCTTTATTTTGTGAGAAAAATTAGTTTGTGGTTGTAGAAACCACCAAGTTGTAAACTTCCTTCATTGTGATATCCCTCTAGTGAGAGGAGATTGATTTGGTATCCCTCTATTGTGAGGTGATTGTGGAAGTTGTGGTTGGCTTTCTCTATTGAGAGGTGGAGATTGTGGTTAGCTCCCTCTAATGAGAGGTGGAGTTTGTGTTGGAATCCCTCAAGTGTGAGATGATTGATTTGTATTGGCTAAGTGCCTACCCCTCTTGTGTGAGGTGGTTTTTGTGTTGGTTGTGCCTTGCCTCTGTGAGAGGTTGTATTCGGTTGAGAGAGGAGTTGTGCACTCCCGGTTATTGTATTTGCCCCAAATCCTCAGTGGAGGTTCCCTGTGTGGGAAGTCCTGTGTGGACGAGTTAGTGAAAATCCTTCTGTGTGAAGGCGGGGACGTAGAGCTGTGTGCTCGAACCTCGAAACAAATCTCACTGTTTGCGTTTGATCCATTGACTCTAACTCTCTCTTTTATATTGTGCCTTGCATTGTTTCATATTGTCATATCATACTATATGCTTGGTTGTGATTGTTTGTGTGCCTCACTTGTGTTTAACCACGAGAGCTTCATATAGCACCTCAACTCTTATTCAGAGGAATCAAGGGAGTTAGTCCAGAGCCCTTCACCGGGAATTCGGCTACACTCGTTGGTTACATTAAGTGTGTTGCAATTAAGTTTTAATTTTCACATTTTGTTCATTAGATTAGACATACACCTATTCACCCCCCTCTAGGTGTGCTTACAATTGGTATCAGAGCCTACGCTCCTGATATTATGTTTAACCACCTAGGAGTGTGATCTTGGTTTTGCTAATCTATCATTTACATTTGCACAATTATATGGTTTACACACACTCATGGATTGCTTGTTACCTCCCATGTTTGATGTTTCCAACATTGACATGTGAAAATTTAGGATGTCCATGTATCTAAAAACCCTAGGTTTGCATGTTTTTCTTACCGCTACCAAGAAATCCTATCTTGGGAATAGCAAGCATATAGAGGCCAATGCATAAGCCCTTGAGGCACTTAGAAGCGCGCTTAATAAAGAATATCTTTTTATGATTTCTAACTGTGATTCCGCCTTTGCAGTGTGGAACACGTTGACCTCCTCCGAGCTACAAACGCCCAACATTGTGGAGGATTGATTTGTCACATACATTGCATTTATGTTGTCACTTTACCACACTTGTTTGCTAATAAATGATATTAATAAGTGTCTTTTTTCTTTGCTAAATGTAGGCCCAAATACTCAAAGGAATAAAAGAAGAACAAGCCCAAAAGCCCACTTTATTCTGAATTAATTCAAAATAAATTCGAAGTGAAGAAATCTGGGCTATATCTTGGCATATCAAGGGGTTGAGAAAAATTCTCCTTGAATCGAGGAATCAAGCTAGAAAATCAAAAGTCGATTCAGTCAGCGGTTGAAGAAGCAACAAGAAAACCAGCAGGAGATACGAGCCCCACTTCAAACCGGGGAGACCCACCAACAGGGTGTGGCCACCTGGCCACACCCTTGCCGCGGAAACGCGGCTTTTGCCGCGTTTCCGCGGCAATCCTGGGGAGTTACGGGGAGCGTGAACTCCCCCGACCTCCCCGGGATCTTGGTTGTTAGGGTTTCTGCCTATAAAAGGCCATATTGTGCACTGAAAATGAGGAAAAGGCAGATTAGGATTTTAGACTAGTTTTTTCCATTTTTTAGTTTAGTTTTTACTTTTATGTAACTTGTATGTAGCTTAGGTTAGAAGATGATTCATGTAAGTAAGAGAGAGAGGCTGATGTTGAGAGTGACACCGATGTACTCCTCCTCCTTTCTTTCATTGTCTCAGTAAGCAATAAAGGTAAACTTTTCTTTGTGTTCGTTTCTTTACTTTCCTTTACATTTGTTTTGCTTTTCGTTTTCCTTTTCTACTTCACCTTGGTTGTATGTGTTGAGTCTACAAGTGAACTCTAAAGCAAGTACACCGATGCTACGTGAGAGCCAGCGATAGTTCATGAAGACGTTCTCCTCTTCCAAGCTCGCATCACTTCGTTCTTCTTATGCTTGACGATATAATGTGCACGGGGACCGAGTTCGAGTTTATGATCTATGCGTTGAACGCCTCCGAAGCACAAAGGTAGAACTTGCAAAAAGATTTCCAAGTAAGTCATCACCAAACTAGGTAAGTAATTCTTAACTTTCTTTCTTTTCTTTTATCGCTATAGTATAGATCGCCAACACGATTTCTTTCACCACTTCTTCCCAATCGTTTTCGATTTTTTCTCCACTTCATTTGTACATAGTCGCTTTTTATTGTTTTCTGAATTTTCCACCCTCTTCATCTTCCATTTTCTTCTAACTTAAATATAACTTTCTTTTTCATTTTCATAACTAAAAACAGAGAAGAACCTTCGTTTTATTTTCTTAAAAGATTTCAATAAAGAACTGTAACGCTTCCATCGCAAACCCTCCTTGTGGATCACGACCCGCATAGCCACTTGCTATAGCGGAAGAATTGAGCACTTGCACATTCTCTTTTTAAGTTCTATAATCTCGTATTTTTTGTGCAGGTTTAGCCTCAATCAAGGATGAATCTAGTGGAGAATCCGAGCAACAATGCTACATGGTCCAAGGGAATGACTCCCTTGAGGTAAACTCGGAAACTCAATTAGATGATGATGATGCTATTTCTTCCAGTAATGATTATATTGATGCAAATGCTTTGAATGAAGAACTTTTAATTGTTTGTGAAAAATTATTGGTAAAATATAATCTTTTGAAAAAGAAGACTTTTGGATTAAACAAAGAAAATAAAGATTTGATTTCAAAACTTGATTTAGTTTAGCAAGAGAAAATGGAGATTTCTAATGAAAGAGATTCATTGAAATCAAAACTTGATCTTGCCCTCAATGAAAATAAGATCTTGAAAAATAAAAATGATTGTGAAAATGTTTTGAAAAAAAATTAAAGTCTATCTTCAAAACTTGTATTTGTTTTAAAAGAAAATGATTCTTTGGAAAACAAAATTGATTTGATTTCAAAAGATTTAGAAGTTTGCTTAAATAAAAATAAATCTTTGAAAAATGATTTAGATACACATGTTTGCCATGCTAGTGTAACTTCACTATCTGGCTCGTCTATTGCATGCACCTCTTCTTCCTTAATTGAAAATGATATATCTATGCTTAAGAAGAGTGTGGATTGTTTGGGCTCCACTTTGAGCCATTGTGCTTTGAATCACTCATGTTTGGAATCTATGTTTCGAAAGAAACAAGTTCCTCTTATGCATACAAACAAACCACGGCATACACATGCTTTTCATGTTCACTCCCATAACACGATGTATGCTCATGTGTACACTTGTAAACATTGTGGACATAAGGGCCACCTTGCTAAATTTTGCTATGATCGTATACATGATTCAAATTTAGCAACTAAATTTGTTTGGGTTAGGAAAGGAGCTAACCCCCATGGACCCAAAAGAGTGTGGGTACCAAAGACCACCCCAATGTTATTTGATGTAGGTGTGGGCTCTCACATGATGTGAGAGTATTGGTGCATTGAGGTGGTGCGTTCCGAGCTTTATGAGGTGTGATATGCTCAAGTTCACAAAACACACTTGTTTAAAGTTTCATGTTTATTAGTTTTCAGTTTTTAGTTTAACTGATCTTGTTTTTCATGAATAGATAGAATCAAAACAAGTTTACATGGTTTAATGTATATTAGATTTGATCTATATATATGTATGCTTCATATTCTTAGAAAAGCTTATTTTGATAACCTATTCATGTATTTGGTTTTGTATTTAAACGAAACTTATTTTCGGATTTTATGTCAAAAACATTGATATATATCTTTTTATGTATATTGGATTATATCCATATACTATATGCCTCAAAGTTGTTTCAATATCATATTTTTGTATTTGGATGAGTTTTGGACAAATCGGATTTCAATTTCAAAAATTCAAGTTTTGGAAAATACGGATTTTGATTTTTGGCAAAATTTCAAGGACACAAAAATGGTTCAAATAGTTTGAAATATGTGTTGAATTTTTTGACACATGTTTGTATTTCAAAGATAATATAAGAAACTATTTTTGTGGATTTTTAGAGATTTTATGGGATTTATTTGATAATTAAAAACCCAAGTTTTAAGTTCTGAAAATTGATCTGCCAGGCCCTGGCGGTCGACCGGAACGGTCGACTGGACTAGCTGACCGGTCGACCGACGTGCACAAGGACGTGTACATGGCCAGCCACTTAAGCCGGTCGACTGAGCGGTCGACCGACTGCAAGTGCCCCACTCTCGGGTGGGGGCGGTCGACCGAGCGGTCGACCGTGAGGCTTGGCCCGGTCTGGCCAGAGAGTGATTGCTCTCTGGATCTGGCATGGTCGACCAGGCGGTCGACCGGCAGGCTCAACGGTCATATTTTTGTAATGGGCTATATATACCCTATTTGAGAGATGTTTCTTAAGAAGTTTTTAAAGAGCTAAATTCTCCCATTCTCAAGTGTTTTAAAGCAAGTTTTCAAAAGAGTTTTTGGCTTCAAAAGGATTCATCTTTATTTGTTTTAAAGGGTTGAAAAAATCAAAGAAAAATTGGATATCTGGGATATTACTTTTGATCTTCATTTCAAACTTATTCTAGTTGTTTTCCGAAGTATTTTTCTTTGTGTTTTTGTTTCCAAAATCTTTATTTTACACACTTGAGTTTATCTTCTATCCTATCTATTAGGATCTTTATTTTGTGAGAAAAATTAGTTTGTGGTTGTGGAAACCACCAAGTTGTAAACTTCCTTCATTGTGATATCCCTCTAGTGAGAGGAGATTGATTTGGTATCCCTCTATTGTGAGGTGATTGTGGAAGTTGTGGTTGGCTTTCTCTATTGAGAGGTGGAGATTGTGGTTAGCTCCCTCTAATGAGAGGTGGAGTTTGTGTTAGAATCCCTCAAGTGTGAGATGATTGATTTGTATTGGCTAAGTGCCTACCCCTCTTGTGTGAGGTGGTTTTTGTGTTGGTTGTGCCTTGCCTCTGTGAGAGGTTGTATTCGGTTGAGAGAGGAGTTGTGCACTCCCGGTTATTGGATTTGCCCCAAATCCTCAGTGGAGGTTCCCTGTGTGGGAAGTCCTATGTGGACGAGTTAGTGAAAATCCTTCTGTGTGAAGGCGGGGACGTAGAGCTGTGTGCTCGAACCTCGAAACAAATCTCACTGTTTGCGTTTGATCCATTGACTCTAACTCTCTCTTTTATATTGTGCCTTGCATTGTTTCATATTGTCATATCATACTATATGCTTGGTTGTGATTGTTTGTGTGCCTCACTTGTGTTTAACCACGAGAGCTTCATATAGCACCTCAACTCTTATTCAGAGGAATCAAGGGAGTTAGTCCAGAGCCCTTCACCGGGAATTCGGCTACACTCGTTGGTTACATTAAGTGTGTTGCAATTAAGTTTTAATTTTCACATTTTGTTCATTAGATTAGCCGTACACCTATTCACCCCCTCTAGGTGTGCTTACAATTGGTATCAGAGCCTACGCTCCTGATATTATGTTTAACCACCTAGGAGTGTGATCTTGGTTTTGCTAATCTATCATTTACATTTGCACAATTATATGGTTTACACACACTCATGGATTGCTTGTTACCTCCCATGTTTGATGTTTCCAACATTGACATGTGAAAATTTAGGATGTCCATGTATCTAAAACCCTAGGTTTGCATGTTTTTCTTACCGCTACCAAGAAATCCTATCTTGAGAATAGCAAGCATATAGAGGCCAATGCATAAGCCCTTGAGGCACTTAGAAGCGTGCTTAATAAAGAATATCTTTTTATGATTTCTAATTGTGATTCCGCCTTTGTAGTGTGGAACACGTTGACCTCCTCCGAGCTACAAACGCCCAACATTGTGGAGGATGAATCTAGTGGAGAATCCGAGCAACAATGCTACATGGTCCAAGGGAATGACTCCCTTGAGGTAAACTCGGAAACTCAATTAGATGATGATGATGCTATTTCTTCCAGTAATGATTATATTGATGCAAATGCTTTGAATGAAGAACTTTTAATTGTTTGTGAAAAATTATTGGTAAAATATAATCTTTTGAAAAAGAAGACTTTTGGATTAAATAAAGAAAATAAAGATTTGATTTCAAAACTTGATTTAGTTTAGCAAGAGAAAGTGGAGATTTCTAATGAAAGAGATTCATTGAAATCAAAACTTGATCTTGCCCTCAATGAAAATAAGATCTTGAAAAATAAAATGATTGTGAAAATGTTTTGAAAAAAAAATGAAAGTCTATCTTCAAAACTTGTATTTGTTTTAAAAGAAAATGATTCTTTGGAAAACAAAATTGATTTGATTTCAAAAGATTTAGAAGTTTGCTTAAATAAAAATAAATCTTTGAAAAATGATTTAGATACACATGTTTGCCATGCTAGTGTAACTTCACTATCTGGCTCGTCTATTGCATGCACCTCTTCTTCCTTAATTGAAAATGATATATCTATGCTTAAGAAGAGTGTGGATTGTTTGGGCTCCACTTTGAGCCATTGTGCTTTGAATCACTCATGTTTGGAATCTATGTTTCGAAAGAAACAAGTTCCTCTTATGCATACAACAAAACACGGCATACACATGCTTTTCATGTTCACTCCCATAACACGATGTATGCTCATGTGTACACTTGTACACATTGTGGACATAAGGGCCACCTTGCTAAATTTGCTATGATCGTATACATGATTCAAATTTAGCAACTAAATTTGTTTGGGTTAGGAAAGGAGCTAACCCCCATGGACCCAAAAGAGTGTGGGTACCAAAGACCACCCCAATGTTATTTGATGTAGGTGTGGGCTCTCACATGACGTGAGAGTATTGGTGCATTGAGGTGGTGCGTTCCGAGCTTTATGAGGTGTGATATGCTCAAGTTCACAAAACACACTTGTTTAAAGTTTCATGTTTATTAGTTTTCGGTTTTTAGTTTAACTGATCTTGTTTTTCATGAATAGATAGAATCAAAACAAGTTTACATGGTTTAATGTATATTAGATTTGATCTATATATATGTATGCTTCATATTCTTAGAAAAGCTTATTTTGATAACCTATTCATGTATTTGGGTTTTGTATTTAAACGAAACTTATTTTCATATTTTATGTCAAAAACATTGATATATATATTTTTATGTATATTGGATTATATCCATATACTATATGCCTCAAAGTTGTTTCAATATCATGTTTTTATATTTGGATGAGTTTTGGACAAATCGGATTTCCATTTCAAAAATTCAAGTTTTGGAAAATACGGATTTTGGTTTTTGGCAAAATTTCAAGGACACAAAAATGGTTCAAATAGTTTGAAATATGTGTTGAATTTTTTCATACATGTTTGTCTTTCAAAGATAATATAAGAAACTATTTTTGTGGATTTTTAGAGATTTTATGGGATTTATTTGATAACTAAAAACCCAAGTTTTAAGTTTTGAAAATTGATCTGCCAGGCCCTGGCGGTCGACCGGGATGGTCGACCGGACCAGTGGTCGGTCGACCGACGTGCACAAAGACGTGCACATGGCCAACCACTTAGGCCGGTCGACCGAGTGGTCGATCGATTGCAAGTGCCCCACTCTCGGGTGGGGGCGGTCGACCGTAAGGCTTGGCCCAGTTGACCGACCGGTCGACCGACTAGAGAGCGACTGCTCTCTGGATCTGGCACCGTTGACCGGGCGGTCGACCAGCAGGCTTAACGGTCATATTTTCGATCGTTGGCCGGTCTACCGGAAGGTCATTTTTGACCTTTCTGCCTGCCAACTAGCAGATTTTGTAATGGGCTATATATACCCTATTTGAGAGATGTTTCTTAAGAAGTTTTTAAAGAGTTAAATTCTCCCATTCTCAAGTGTTTTAAAGCAAGTTTTCAAAAGAGTTTTTGGCTTCAAAAGGATTCATCTTTATTTGTTTTAAAGGGTTGGAAAAATCAAAGAAAAATTAGATATTTGGGATATTGCTTTTGATCTTCATTTTAAATTTATTCTAGTTGTTTTCCCAAGTATTTTTCTTTGTGTTTTTATTTCCAAACTCTTTATTTTCCACACTTGAGCTTATCTTTTATCCTATGTATTAGGATTTTTATTTTGTGGGAAAAATTAGTTTGTGCTTGTGGAAACCACAAAGTTGTAAACTTCCTTCATTGTGATATCCCTCTAGTGAGAGGAGATTGATTTGGTATCCCTTTATTGTGAGGTGATTGTGGAAGTTGTGGTTGGCTTCCTCTATTGAGAGGTGGAGATTGTGGTTAGCTCCATCTAGTGAGAGGTGGAGTTTGTGTTGGAATCCCTCAAGTGTGAGGTGATTGATTTGTATTGGCTAAGTGCCTACCCCTCTTGTGTGAGGTGATTTTTGTGTTGGTTGTACCTTGCCTCTGTGAGAAGTTGTATTTGGTTGAGAGAGGAGTTGTGTACTCCCGGTTATTGTATTTGCCCCAAATCCTCAGTGGAGGTTCCCTGTGTGGGAAGTCCTGCGTGGACGAGTTAGTGAAAATCCTTCTGTGTGAAGGCGGGGACGTAGAGCTGTGTGCTCGAACCTCGAGACAAATCTCAGTGTTTGCGTTTGATCCATTGACTCTAACTCTCTCTTTTATATTGTGCCTTGCATTGTTTCATATTGTCATATCATATTTATATGCTTGGTTGTGATTGTTTGTGTGCCTCACTTGTGTTTAACCACGAGAGCTTCATATAGCACCTCAACTCTTATTCAGAGGAATCAAGGGAGTTAGTCCAGAGCCCTTCACCGGGAATTCGGCTATACTCGCTGGTTACATTAAGTGTGTTGCAATTAAGTTTTAATTTTCGCATTTTGTTCATTAGATTAGCCGTACACCTATTCACCCCCTCTAGGTGTGCTTACAATTGGTATCAGAGCCTACGCTCCTGATATTAGGTTTAACCACCTAGGAGTGTGATCTTGGTTTTGCTAATCTATCATTTGCATTTGCACATTTATATTGTTTACACACACTCATGGATTGCTTGTCACCTCCCATGTTTGATGTCTCCAACATTGACATGTGGAAATTTAGGATGTCCATGTATCTAAAAACCCTAGGTTTGCATGTTTTTCTTGCCGCTACCAAGAAATCCTATCTTGGGAATAGCAAGTATATAGAGGCCAATGCACAAGCCCTCGAGGCACTTAGAAGCGCGCTTAATGAAGAATATCTTTCTATTGTTTCTAACTGTGATTTCACCTTTGCAGTGTGGAACACATTGACCTCCTCCGAGCTACAAATGCCCAACATTGTGGAGGATGAATCTAGTGGAGAATCCGAGCAACAATGCTACATGGTCCAAGGGAATGACTCCCTTGAGGTAAACTCGAAAACTCAATTAGATGATGATGATGCTAGTTCTTCCAGTAATGAGTATATTGATGCAAATGCTTTGAATGAAGAACTTTCAATTATTTGTGAAAAATATTGAAAAAATATAATCTTTTGAAAAAGAAGACTTTTGGATTAAATAAAGAAAATAAAGATTTGATTTCAAAGCTTGATTTGGTTTTGCAAGAGAAAGTGGAGATTTCTAATGAAAGGGATTCATTGAAATCTAAACTTGAACTTGCCCTGAATGAAAATAAGATCTTGAAAAATAAAAATGATTGTGAAAATGTTTTGAAAAAAATGAAAGTCTATCTTCAAAACTTGTATTTGTTTTAAAAGAAAATGATTCTTTGGAAAACAAAATTGATTTGATTTCAAAAGATTTAGAAGTTTGCTTAAATAAAATAAATCTTTGAAAAATGATTTAGATACACATGTTTGCCATGCTAGTGTAACTTCACCATCTAGCTCACCTATTGCATGCACCTCTTCTTCCTTAATTGAAAATGATATATCTATGCTTAAGAAGAGTGTGGATTGTTTGGGCTCCACTTTGAGCCATTGTGCTTTGAATCACTCACGTTTGGAATCTATGTTTCAAAAAAACAAGTTCCTCTTATGCATGCACACAAATCACGACATACACATGCTTTCCACGTTCACTCCCATAACACGATGTATGCTCATGTGTACACTTGTACACATTGTGGACACAAGGGCCACCTTACTAAATTTTGCTATGATCGTATACATGATTCAAATTTAGCAACTAAATTTGTTTGGGTTAGGAAAAGAGCTAACCCCTATGGACCCAAAAGAGTGTGGGTACCAAAGACCACCCCCATGTTATTTGATGTAGGTGTGGGCTCTCACATGACGTGAGAGTATTGGTGCCTTGAGGTGGATGCGTTCCGAGCGTTATGAGGACAATTTGGATACATCACTTTCAAGAAAAGTTTGGTGGGAGGACCACCTTGTTTTGGAGATATGGAGATGTGCCTTATTGGTTTGGTAACGATCTCTAACTCTCATTTATGTTTACATGATTTTCATGTTATTGAGTTTTAGCATGTTTTAATTAGTATGTTAAATGACATGATTATTAGACTTGTGATATGCATGATTAGTATTTGAGACACCCATGTTTAAAATGGACTTATACTTTTGTGTTCTCACATTTGTTTAGCTAATATGTATATCATAGATCTAATGCATGTTCATTTACATAATGATCATATGAGTTTTTTTTTGTTTTGATTTCTATGCTTCATGCTTTGATTACTTGTCTAAGATGTTAGTTTTCATTAAAAACTCAGATATATACTTGTACATCTAGTGAGCCACAAATAGATTATTATGTGTTTGTACTTAAATGCTCATTTGTACTTATTAGATGTACTAGTATAACCTAGTTTTGATGATTCATACATTTTGACTTGTATTCCCATTTTGTACATGTTTTCATGTTTATGTTTAAACTTCATGTATATGTTATTGTGTCTAAACTATTAACTATATATATACATCCTTGAGCCACTTGCCTTCATGCATATACTTTTGTGGACTCGTTTATATTTGGATATGTATGTATACTTTAGTTTGTACATGATATACATATACCTTGAAGGATTCTAGTTTCGATGATTTTCATGTTTTTAAGGAATTTCATATTGAGCTTTATTGCCTAGTTTCATGATAATGTGTTTCACATAACTCTTATACACTCACTTTATTTATTATTTTCTCATGATTTTGTTTTCATGAGTATGATATGGGCTTTATAGATTTTGAGTGTTTGGTGATCATGTGATTTACTTATTTTTCATGGAATATATTCTTGTTTTATTCCTTACTTGAAGGATTTCGCACTAGGTTTTCAAAATTTTCATTTAACTAGTTCGTATTCTTCATTATGGTAGAGTTTTTCAAACATACTATATTTTCAAACCTATTTTTGAAAACCCTTTCCATTTAAGGGCGGTTGGTTGGGCGACCATGCCTTGTATGCTTCTTATCGAAAAATCCATTTTAAACATGTGCATGAAATGGGTGGCAGGTAATATGAGTTGTACACTTGATCTTATTGTATTTTCAATTAGTATCATTAGATCTTTTCAATTGGTATCACTATTGACATTCTTTTTGTACACTCATATATGTTTTTATGTATATGTATGCTTACACTTCAAATAGTATCAATTTCGATTGGTATTCAATTTTTCATATATATATATATATATATATATATATATATATATATATATATATATATATATATATATATATATTATATATATATATGCTTTATTTGTGCTTATTATATCTCTATATCTTTGAGCACAAATTTTAGTTATGCTAAGCTTGATTTCTTCAATGACTATTATACTTCAATTGATTATGTTTCAATTGGTATCTTTTACAAGCTTATGCATTATTTTATTTGGTATTTCATAAAGGGGGAGAAAATTTATATTTCAATTTTGAATTGGTTTTGTTTACCCTTGATATTTTACTCCTACACTTTATGTTGAAAAATGATTGAAAAATGATATTGATTATTTTTGGTACATAATATTTTGTTTTGATTTCACCCCTTATTGATATTTTTTGTTTAAGATAAAAAGGGGGAGAGCATTGTTTTATTGTTCTCTTTGACCCTTTGTTGATGATTTACAAAAAGGGAAGAAGTATTTGAGGTTATATGAATGTTTATTGTTTATTTGTAAGTTTATATCAAAGTTGTTTCATATTGATATTTTTTATTGTTGGTATCAAAAGCTTTTATTGATTATCTTTCAATTGGTATAAAGAATTTTTTTTATTGATTGGTATCAAGAGCTTTTATATTGCTTTTATTGATAAAGTTTTCAAATTGAAAATTTTATTGGTATCAAGAGAAATTATTTAAAGAACAGGTTTATTTTAAAAAAGAAAAGGAATTTATTTTAAAATTTTGGTATCAAGAGCATGTTCATTTCATTGTTTTATGCATGTTGATGCATATTCATGTTTAGTATTCATTGCATATATTTATTATTTATTACTATGCATGAGTTAAGGGGGAGCTTCTTTGAAGCTTAACTTTAATCCATGCATATATAACTCCATGAGTTTTGTCATCATCAAAAAGGGGGAGATTGTTGGCCCAGAGGCCTTCCACTCTAGTTTTGATGATGATTAACTCATGTAGTTATAGTTTATTAATAATCTTGTGTGTTTAGTTTCAGATACTTAACCAAAATATTAGTAGGTGATTAGCTTCAACAAAGGTGTTTTGGAGCTTTCACATGGTGATTCAAGAGCCCGAGCGTCAAAGCTCATATCTAGCACTCGTTTGAAGTTAAGCTTGGTGGATCACGTTTGGATCGAGTCGACTTGGAGACGACGCTCTACAAGAAGACTTCGGTACAGTTTTTAGTTTATAGTTTAGATCTATTATTAAAGATTAGATAGTGTGATATCTCAAGTTCACAAAACATACTTGTTTAAAGTTTCATGTTTATTGGTTTTCGGTTTTTAGTTTAACCGATCTTGTTTTTCATGAATTGATAGAATCAAAACAAGTTTACATGATTTAATGTATATTAGATTTGATCTATATACATGTATGCTTCATATTCTTAGAAAAACTTATTTTGATAACCTATTCATGTATTTGGGTTTTGTATTTAAACGAAACTTATTTTCGGATTTTACGTCAAAAACATTGATATATATCTTTTTATGTATATTGGATTATATCCATATACTATATGCCTCAAAGTTGTTTCAATATCATGTTTTTGTATTTGGATGAGTTTTGGACAAATCGGATTTCCATTTCAAAAATTCAAGTTTTGGAAAATACAGATTTTGGTTTTTGGCAAAATTTCAAGGACACAAAAATGGTTCAAATAGTTTGAAATATGTGTTGATTTTTTTAACACATGTTTGTATTTCAAAGATAATATAAGAAACTATTTTTGTGGATTTTTAGAGATTTTATGGGATTTATTTGATAATTAAAAACCCAAGTTTTAAATTCTGAAAATTGATCTGCCAGGCCCTGGCGGTCGACCGGGACGGTCGACTGGACCAGTGGTCGGTCAACCGACGTGCACAAGGACATGCACATGGCCAGCCACTTAGGCCGGTCGACCGAGCGGTCGATCGACTGCAAGTGCTCCGCTCTCGGGTGGGGGCGGTCGACCGTGAGGCTTGGCCCTGTTGACCGACCGGTCGACCGGCTAGAGAGCGACTGCTCTCTGGATCTGGCACGGTCGACCGGGCGGTCGACCAGCAGGCTTAACGGTCATATTTTTGACCATTGTCCGGTCGACCGGTCGGTTGATCGGAAGGTCATTTTTGACCTTTCTACCTGCCAACGGGCAGATTTTGTAATGGGCTATCTATACCCTATTTGAGAGATGTTTCTTAAGAAGTTTTTAAAGAGCTAAATTCTCCCATTCTTAAGTGTTTTAGAGCAAGTTTTCAAAAGAGTTTTTGGCTTCAAAAGGATTCATCTTTATTTGTTTTAAAGGGTTGAAAAAATCAAAGAAAAATTGGATATTTGGGATATTGCTTTTGTTCTTCATTTCAAACTTATTCTAGTTGTTTTCCCAAGTATTTTTCTTTGTGTTTTTGTTTCCAAACTCTTTATTTTCACACTTGAGCTTATCTTCTATCCTATCTATTAGGATCTTTATTTTGTGAGAAAAATTAGTTTGTGGTTGTGGAAACCACCAAGTTATAAACTTCCTTCATTATGATATCCCTCTAGTGAGAGGAGATTGAGTTGGTATCTCTCTATTGTAAGGTGATTGTGGAAGTTGTGGTTGGCTTCCTCTATTGAGAGGTGGAGATTATGGTTAGCTCACTCTAGTGAGAGGTGGAGTTTGTGTTAGAATCCCTCAAGTGTGAGGTGATTGATTTGTATTGGCTAAGTGCCTACCCCTCTTGTGTGAGGTGACTTTTGTGTTGGTTGTGCCTTGCCTCTGTGAGAGGTTGTATTCAGTTGAGAGAGGAGTTGTGTACTCCCGGTTATTGTATTTGCCCCAAATATTCAGTGGAGGTTCCCTGTGTGGGAAGTTCTGTGTGGACGAGTTAGTGGAAATCCTTCTGTGTGAAAGCGGGGACGTAGAGCTATGTTCTCGAACCTCGAAACAAATCTCGGTGTTTGCGTTTGATCCATTGACTCTAACTCTCTCTTTTATATTGTGCCTTGCATTTTTCATATTGTCATATCATACTTATATGCTTGGTTGTGATTGTTTGTGTGCCTCACTTGTGTTTAACCACGAGAGCTTCATATAGCACCTCAACTCTTATTAAGAGGAATCAAGAGGAGTTAGTCCAGAGCCCTTCACCGGAATTCGGCTACACTCGTTGGTTACATTAACTGCGTTGCAATTATGTTTTAATTTCAGCATTTTGTTCATTAGATTAGCCGTACACCTATTCACCCCCTCTAAGTGTACTTACAGTTGTGTGTTCTTGGAGATGATTTATGGGCTAAAGAAGGGTAATGACTTTCGCACCATATCTTGATTTGAATTTTGCCATTAAGATTGATTGTGCAAAGTGTGCAAAATATAGAAAAGTAACATTCAATAAGCAAATAATCACCCAAGAATGTTTCCTAAACTATATGTTATGCATACGCACCTGATTAGTCTCTAAAATTGCATATTTCATACCACATCTTCACATTTATTTAATATTAAATCCTATTAATAATTCCTCTCTTGCATGTTTCTGGGTCCATGGTATGAAATAAAGAAGAAGACCCAAAATCACAATTTAATTGGTGATTAAAAGCCTACAAGAATAGCCATTGACTTTGGAAGGTGTTTTTGTCAAAACCGGAGGCCCAAATCCAGAAAGCAGGACGCACACCCGACAGGGGGACAAGCGGAGGGCGCGTAGCAAGCGGCGCCGCGCGCGCCGCCCTAGGATTGTCACAAAAACGTGACAATTGCTGTGTTTCCATGATAAAGTTGTGGAGCCGCACACCGTGATTTAACGCGCGGCTCCATACAGCTTCCCTAGTGACCCAGTTCGCCTATAAATACCCTGGGATTTCCAGAGCATGAGAAGGAAGAGTTTGGAGGTTTTTTTAGGATACTTTTTAGGGTTTTCTTCTCTTTGTTGTAGTTTTTGAGTTAGTTTAGGTTAGTTGTTCTTCTTCTTCCTCCTTTGTATTTTTCATTTCTTATACATCTTGTAATAGGAGAGAGTAGTATATGGGTGGAAAGCAAGAGTACTTGTAATGGACGCTGACAATCTACGAAAGGTTCTCTCTTTATCTCTCATTATTTTCTTCTCTCTAACTCCTTTTACATGCTTAACTAATTTTCTCTTATGACATCTAAATACTAACTACTAAGTTCCTAACTTCTTACTTAATAATCCATATGAATCTAATAGTCTCTACTTGCCCTTACTCTTACAAGAGCCATTGATGGCTCATGATGATAGATTTTAATACTCTAACATCCTAACTCTCTAACAAGCTAACATTACTTTATTCCATACTTGTTCGTGTTTAGTCTTCATGGTTTAAGTGTAGCTTGCACTTGTTTTGTTGAGTTTGGATGTAAAAGTTATCTTATAGGTCATGCTTTGAAACGCTCTTGAACCAAGGACTAGTGATGGCCAATGATACATGTGAGGTAACTATCAGTAAGAGGTTAGCATAGTTAGTGGAGCCATTAATAGTTAGTAGCCATGAGTTTTCTTTCTCTTTTTACTTTGTATTAGATATACAAACAAAAATTACAAAAACATTTCTTCTATGTTTTTCACTTCTTCGTGTTTCATTGTAGTCTTCTCTTTTCAATCTTTATTTTCTTTTCTTTTGATTTTTAAGATGTTGAAGAAACTTTAACACACACGTGAACATTCCGGTAAAGCTTCTATCGCTTCCCGTCCCTGTAGATTCGACCCGTTTAACCTCTATGCTATAACGAAAATATCAAGGATGCCAAAGCGCACACACTTTAACTATTGATTTCAAAACGACATATTTTGTGCACGGTATTCCCCCGATCAATTTTGGTGCCGTTATTGGGGATGGGAACGGTTTGGTTTCACATTTTTTTTTTAACTTTTCTTCTTTGTCTTTGGTGTGCAGGTCAAATTTTTAGCATTTCAGAAAGTCCACGCTTGATTTTGTGTTGTTGAGTAAATTCTTGTATATTCTTATATTCTGCTGCTAGTTTTTGTTTATATTACCAGTGCACTGTAATAATTTTAAGAACTAAAATACGGTAATTGGATGTTTTTAAACGGTTTAGATATTTGCATCTAGGCACGTGTCGATTTCAGTTTCAATATACTGTATTTTGTTCTTGTGTTATTGTGATCTTGACGGAGGTGTACATATTGCATTGCATATAGTTAGGACAAATACGGGGGTGATTTACTCTCTTTGTGTGTTCATTCTTATCTATATTGCACACTCGCACGAACTGAACTTAAGGGCAAAACCCAATACAACATAAAGTGGGAAAGTCATTACCCTCCCTTAACCCAAAAATCACCTCCCCACTCACACAACACAAGCCTTAATAAATATTGCCAGACGTTAGCCCCTAGGGACATCTTGGACTTATTTAGGAGATTGACGTCAAGAGAAAGTTGTTAGAGTTTGACTCTTGTCAAGTCGGTGTCTAAAGTAGTGGATTGAGACGCGAAATCTCGAAGAACAGTAGTTTGGCAGAATTTGGCCCGTCGCTCCGGCACGGATACCTCCCACTGATCTTACCCCTACCTGGCCGATTTACTTGTGGTCAGATTTATACAAGGTACCCCCCGTGGACAGTCTAACTAGTTAGGAGTCGTCTAGGTCTAAGTCAACCCTAGCATAGGCTTGTTTTCTTTTTCTTTATTTGTTTGATAGTTTGTTTGCTTGTTTTTTGTTTTATTTTTTTTTGACATCTTTATGTTATTGATTACAATTATAATTATTTCAATGCACATAGTGATCCATACTTCACTCATACTCTTTTGACTTGGATATTACCAACCCGGTATTTTATAACTCGAACCAACCAAGTATGTCAAATTAGTCTTATCCGAATCAATATATACCCAGTCTCACTATGAATAAGACTGGAATAATCATCATCATTCTTCACAGAGTCAGTGGGGACACAAGTCTCCCGAGTATTATGGTCAACCACCTTACCAACATCCTGCTTCATATAATCCTTTCCCCGAACAACCATTAGAAGAACCAATTGACTGGGAAAAGAGGACGGAAGCCTTGGAGGAACTCCAGCGACGAATTCAAAATCTAGAAGACTCAATCCCCATCAAAGTTTTCAAATCCAAAATCCTTACTCCATTTTTCAAATCCTACAGCAAAAAGAATATACTGACTTAGAAAAGAGTATGGAATCTATGATTTAATTCCAAAGCGATCCTTTCAATATGATAGAAGCAAGACTTAGTCAATTGAAAAAGATGTATAAGAATAAGAAAACTCTCCCTACCGAATCTTTGACTATTCCTAACACTTCTAATCATATTGATGAACACCAAAAATCATGGAATCTTGAAGGCTTTGACCATGATTCAATTCACCACAAAATTTTAAACTTGACCAATATCAACCCATGGACAAATTGGCAAGTTTCCATTTCAATAAAATTGAACTTTAATATGAATGTGAACCCGACTTACAACTTTGTGATTCAATTCCAAACTTTGAATTTATGTTGGCTTTGGCATCTTTGTCCAAGTTGGACCCATTTCCGAGCCAACACTGATTCCTATATCCATGAATTTTGAAATTGAACTTCTTTTGGATTTTCACACTTCATTGATGGGATTAGAATGTGAAATTAAATTTTTTGATTTGGACTCAACTCTTGAACCTAAACTGACTCTTGAACCCAAAGTTGATTTTCCCAAGTTAGTTTTGGTTCCTGAACTTTCTACTTCAAAGTCCAAATCATCCATTCCACAAAATCGAATTCTATTATTGGACCAAGATATTGACCATAATAACTCAGTGATGATCTTCTAAAATTGGTCATGTAAAGGGAATAATTTTCATGATAGGATCTTGTATGATCCTATTCATATTGGAGATTGTAAATATGCAATTAGAAAAGAAGTCAATAAAGGTAAATTCTGTGAGCCACCACATTATCTTGATTGGGTAGCAATACTTAGCCCAATCAGACCACCACCGGAGCCACCACCATGAGGTAATTTTCCTTCCCCTTTTCATTTGTTTCATGTATATATACATTTATGATGCATTGAGGACAATGCATGAGATAAGTGTGGAGGAGGGTTTATTAACATAAGTTGTTTTAAATTTCTTTCTTTTACACTTTTTTTAGGAAAATTTTAAAAATTTTCTTTTGTATAAAAACTCTTTTCTTTTCTTTTTACAAAACTTTTTGAAATAAGAGAAATAGTTCTGATTTATTTTTAAGAAAATTAAGATTATCTTAGGAATTAGGAAGACTTAAAATTATGAATTTTTTAAATCGAGTCAAAATAATAGATCTTGTTTAAATTTTAGGATAAGGAAGTAAGATTGAAAAGATAATTTGACCTTGAATTTTTTATCTTAGATTTATGCACTTCACATTTGTACAATTTTTTGGGGTTGAAACAAAGACTGAAAATACCATAAAAAATGAAAAATGATGATAATAAAAATCACTTATTGAAGTTGGACAATTATACCTCAGGAAGCATGATTATTCACACTAAAATGGTAAACAAAAATAAAATAATCCCCTTTAGTTTTGTTGCCTTGTTTACTCGAGTTCTTAAGTCCGAGGGATGTTTTCTTATCTGGTGCCCTAAAACTATCTGGTTTGGGAGTCACCGACTAAAGGCTCACTACCGAGTAAAAAAGAAAGCCTAGGAAAACTAAGAGAAAAAAGAGAAAAAAATAAATATACACAAATAAATGGCATGAAAGTTAGAATCGATATCTCAAAAATCTTTACAGTTCACAAAGTGTATAATTTTCTAAGAGTTTTACGAAAGATCAAAGAATTGATTCAATTTTAAATTCTTATATTTAATTTATAATAAGATTTTATATTTTGACTTAGTTTAAGGAAGAATAATTTCTGGTTAACCTATGACCTTGGATCACTTAAATTTGCGCAAAAATAATTTGACACTTTTCTCTATTTCAAAAATGCGTTTTCAAAATATTAACATTTGATTTCTTTCTTTATGGATTTTGTGGGTGTAATCCGCTGAAAACACTCAGGATAAAACTCCTTCTCTAGGGGAAACTTAGAGGTTTAACAGCTTGTTGTACACGCTCAGTGCAAAGTGGTGTAATAATCTTCTTAGTTAGTTTTTCGATTTTGCTCGGGACGAGCAAAAGATAAGTGTGGGGGTGTGATTGTCTCTAAAATTGCATATTTCATACCACAGCTTCACATTTATTTAATATTAAATTCTGTTAATAATACCTCTCTTACATGTTTCTAGGTCCATGGCATAAAATGAAGAAGAAGACCCAAAATCACCATTTAATTGGTAATTAAAAGCCTATAAGAATAGCCATTGACTTTGGAGGGTAGTTTCATTAAAACTAGGGGTCCAAATCTAGAAACCAGGACGTACAGCCGATAGGGTGACAAGTGGGGGGACGCAGCAGGCGGCGCTGCGCGCGCCGCCCTAGGAGTGCAGCGAAAACGCGGCAAATGCCACGTTTTTGCGGCAAAGTTATGGAGCCGCGCGCCGTCATTTGACGCGCGCTCCATATTGTTTCCCTGGTGACCCAGTTCGCCTATAAATACCCTGAGATTTTCAGAGCACGAGAATGAAGAGTTTGGAGGTATTTTTAGGATAGTTTTTAGGGTTTTCTTCTCCTTGTTGTAGTTTTAGGATAGTTTAGATTAGTTGTTCTTCTTCTTTCTTCTTTGTATTTTTGATTTCTTGTAGATCTTGTAATAGGAGAGAGAGTAGTACATGGGTGAAAAATCAAAGTGCTTGTAATGGAAGGTGACAATTTGTGAAAGGTTCTTTCTTTATCTCTCCTTATTTTCTTCTCTCTAACTCCTTTTACATGCTTAACTAATTTTCTCTCATGGCAACTAACTACTAATCACTAACTTGCCAACTTCTTACTTGATAATCCATATGAATCTAATAGCCTCTATTTGGCCTTGCTCTTGCAAGAGCCATTGATGACTAATGATGATGGATTTTAACACTCTAACATCCAAACTCTCTAACAATCTAACATTACTTTATTCCATACTTGTTCTTGTTCAGTCTTGATGGTTTATGTGCTTTCACTTGTTTTGTTGAGTTTGAATGTGAAAGTTATCTTATGGGTCATGCTTTGAAATGCTCTTGAACCAAGGACTAGTGATGGCCAAGGATACATGTGAGGCAACTGTCACCAAGAGATTAGCATAGTTGTGGAGCCATTAATAGTTAATAGCCATAGGTTATCTTTCTCTTTTTACTTTGTTTTAGATATACAAATAAAAATCACAAAAATCATTTCTTTTATGTTTCCCACTTCTTCGTGTGTCTCGTACTTTTCTCTTTTCATTCTTTGTTTTCTTTTCTTTTGATTCTTTAAAATGTTGAAGAAATTTTAACACACACGTGAACATTCTGGTAAAGCTTCTATCGCTTCTCGTCCCTGTGGATTCGACCTGTTTAGCCTTTATGCTATAACGAAAATATCGAGGAAGTCAAAGCGCACACACTTTAACTCTAGATTTCAAAACGACATATTTTGTGCATGGTTTTCCCCCGATCTGTACTTTGTCTCCAGCTATCTTCAACAGTAATTATAAAAGAAATGTAATTAGACAAATGCCTAGAATGCAAGTCTAAACATTTTAAAGCAATTGGCAATCAATCAGATTACTGTTGGATTAAAAATAGGGAGTGTGAATATCATATAAAGCAGAAACAACACACAAAAACTATATTTTTGCAAAGCGATATGTCCTGCAAAAAAGAATTTTTAGTAGTCCAAAAACAATTCAAGATTTGCGCTACAATTTCTTGAAATTCTATTTCCTACTTTCTAGAGTGGGGGCATAGAATAGCAAGTCTTCTCCTACAAAGCTTGAATGCTAAATCTAATTTCTTAATGGTCCTGAAACAAGGCACAAAACTTGTTAGAAAATAATTGCACCACTCCCACCCCGGCAACGACGCTAAAAATTTGATTGAAAGTGAAAACAATGAGAGTTACTGTCTACTTTGGGCTAACGGGTCGTGTCCACGAGGAGGAATGCGATGGAAACTTTTCGATGATTTTGTTTAAAAAGCAAAGAATGGTGTCGGCTTTTTTTTTTATAAGTTTAAAAGAGAATGGAGAGTAAGAAAGTGATTAAAAGAAAATTTGAAAACATAGAGAAGGCTTTGGAAAATGTGATTTTTAAAAAGTGTTGAAGATTGTTTGGTTGTTTGTTTTAATATGAAAAAGATCTGGGTTCACTATCCTACTATTTAACGATATATTCTTCTCTTGAAATTCTCATTGCCTCAACTTGATCATAGGAAAAAACTTAAGCTTGAGTTTCGAAAGTCTTAAGCAAAGCAAATAAGATTGTTTAGAAAAGTTAACTCTTTTTCTTAAGAATTCATCTTGAACTGAATGTTAAATCATTAAGTTGTCTTTCAAGTATGAAATAAAAACAAGTTCAAGTGATATTTTAAAAAAATAGAAGTTTAGAAATCCAAATCCATCCTCACGTGTCTTCAAGAACACTTCCAAAGAATCGAGGTTTCCTTTTCTTTTCTATTCTTGTTTTTATTCGCTTCCCTCTTTTGTATTTGTGGATCCAAATGAAACCGATAGCCTTGAAGTTGCCTTATCCTTGCAAGTGCCGTTGATGGCTTATGGTGATGGATATCCATTTCTATAGTAGTATAGCTCGCCCCTTCATTTTATAGTGTAAATCGGGAATGGGAAAGATCTCATCTGCCATGCTTCGCTCGCCTTTAAAGAAAGGTACATCATCGATATGGGTAAAAGGTAAGCAGGCGCCGAAGAGGTAAGTATATTTTTTAGGTTTTAGTTTTTCTTTCTTTTCTTGTAACTTTTAGTGTAGATCACCAACACGATAATCACGCAAATCTCTTTCACTCTTTTAGTTTCTTTGTACATATCACTTCTATTTTCCCCATCTTCTCATTCTAGCACTTTCTTCCTAACTTGACTTTAGCTCCATTTTTCTCTTTTCTTTTAAGAAGCTAAAGAAGAATTTTAACCATTAATGTAACCTAAAAGAGAACTTATTAAAAAAGCTTCCATCGCTAGTCCCTCCTTGAGGATCACGACCCGCATAGCCACTTGCTATTGCGGTAGAATTGAGCACCTTGCACTTCTATTTTGTATCTCTAAAATTTTGTATTTGTGTGCAGGTTTCAACTCAACCAAATTTTGGCGCCGTTGCCAGGGAGGGACGGTGTGTTACTCTCTTTAAAGTTTACATTTTTGGTTAACCTTCTTCTTTGTTTTTTTGTTGTACAGATTTAACAACAAGGAATTTCTGCTGCAGTGGACATATAAGTGGCCCTAGACTCTGCTAAAAAAAACATAGCCTAGAAGCCCTCAGATTTGCTACATTCTTGTGGCAATCTGACTGAACTACTAACCTGTATTTTCTACAGGTTGACTGAATTGCATAGTTTAAATATCTGTAGCATTTATCTCCTTATTTGACTCACTGTATATATATTTCTAACACAACAGTAAAAAGTTGATTGTAAATGCTAAAAATGATTTAGACTTTGCATTTAGGCACGTGTCTATTTCATTACATTTTTTATTTACTGTTGAAGAGTACTGAAGCCAAGATATGTGTGCATAGCATTTAGTATAAAGTTCATTCTTTGAGTGTTACTTTTTTCTATATACTTGTACACTGCACTAAATTGATTTAAGGGCTTGTCCTATAAATAAGATAAGGTGTGGAAGTCATTACCCTCCCTTAGTCCACAAACAATCTCCTTACTCACTAACCCAAGCCTAATTAAAATTGAGTAGATGTTAGCCCTAGGGACATCTCAGAATCAAATAGGAGACTGACCTAAGGGGAAGTTGATTTGAATCTGACTCTTGCCAAATCGATGACTAAGGTTGGGGATTGAGGGGAGAAACCCCGAAGGCTGGTGGTTTGACTTAATTAGGCCCGTCGCTTTTGCGCGATACCTCCCACCAATCTTGCTCCTACCTGGCCGATTAACTTGTGCTCAGATTCGGCAATATACCCCAGTGGACAGTCTAACTAGCTAGGAGTCGTCTAGGTCTAAGGTTTACCCTAACTTAGGTTAGATTTTTTTCTTTTTATTTGTTTTCTTATTTGTTTGTTTTTTCTCTTCTGTGTTTTATTGTGTGATATGACTTGTAACAACAATTTTTTCAATTTTAATGGTAATCCATATTACACGCCAACCTCTTTTTCGGATATTACCAACCCGGCATATCATAACTTTAATCAACATAGTGTGCCGGTGGTCTTATCCGAATCAATATAACCCATGCCCCCAATCTTATGACTATAATTTCCAGAATAATTTTAACTCTTCATAGAGTCAATGAGGTTCACCTCCCCAGAGTCCAATTTTCAACCAACTTGTCCTCCTTATCTACCTTGTCCACAATATTTCCAAGATTCATACTCAGTTCCACCAGTCCAAAATAGAAAACCATCAATTTTGAAAATGAGTATGAGTGAGTCCAAACAACAATCACAAAATCTGACGGTCTGACAATTTCACCATCAATTCCAAAATAACACTTCATCTTTTCAAGTCTAATCACAACAATACGATGAACCAATCAACTATGAAAAGATGCTTGAAGCCATGACTCAGGCTCAAAACGCTCGTAATCATGACATAGATATGATGGTCCAAACTCTCCGTTCTCACAGTTTGACCATTTTTGATGTCGCTAACCATTCTGTTAGAGCCGTCGAATCATGTTATTTTGAAAAATAAGATTCTATTTCAGCACAATCATTTAAACTTGCCCAAACTCTAAAATTTGAAGATGACATTGACAGTTTGGCAAGTTATTCCTTTCTTGAAATGGAACTTCAGAATGAATACGATCCTGAATCTCAACTTAATGATTCAATTCTAATTCCTGATTCAATAATGACTCTGGTGTCTTCACCTGATTTCAATCTTTTTTCCAAGTCAACATTGGATCCTGTGCCAATTCATAATGAAATTAAATCACACATCTTTGATTATCATCATATTGAACTTGACCAATTTCATACTTTTGAAAGTCCCATTGACAAATTGGCAAGTTCTCATTTTAATGAAATTAAACTCAATGAGAAATGTGACTTAGATTCTCAAATTTGTGATCCAGTTCAAATTCTCGAATCAATATTTACTCCTATTTTGTTACCTAACTTGAGTAATATTTTAGAGTCAGTTTTGATTCCCACACCTGTCATTCTTGAACTTGAATCACCAATATCAAGTCACATTCTATTATGTGAAAATGAATTTGGACTTGAGTTTCAACTTCTTGATTTGGACCCACTTCCTGAACCAATCTCGACTCCTGAACTTTTACTTGACTTAAGTCACTTTTCAGAGTCGGTATTAGTTCCCGTACTTCCTAAGTCCAAGTCAATCATTCTATCTTTTCACACTCCATTTTGGGACAAGGCGGTTAACAAAATTTACTCCAAAATTAATTATGAAATTTGAAAATTAGATGGGGTAAAATATTTAATAAAAATTGGTCATATATACATCATTTTAGTGGGTTATATAAGAGAGATTTCTGGTGGGTTCCTCCGAACTCTACGAAAATTCGATTGGGCCGCATTTCGTGGACCAATCAGATCACCATCGGAACTACTACCTTACGGTAATATTTTCCTTCCCTTTATCCTTTTTCATGCATCTATGCATTAATTCATACATTGAGGACAATGCATGAGATAGGTGTGGGGGAGGGTCTAACATAACTTAGGTTTTTCTTTTTATTATAAAAAATAATATTTTCTTTACTTTTAAAAACTTTTTGAAAATAGAAACAATATTTTGACATATTTTTTGTAAGAAATTAAGTCAGTTTTAAGGAATAGGAGAATCATAATTAGGATTTCTTATACTTAGTCAAAATAAGTTTATTTGTTTGATTTCTAAGGATAGGAAGAAAGTTTGTGAAAGTAATTTAGTCTTGATCTTTACCTTAAAGAAATATGCACACCTTATACACTTACACACTTAGGGTTCAAAAACAAAGATTCTTATGCCTTATATAAAATATATATATATATATCTATGAAAGATGAACAAATCTAATTATTGATTAGCTAGGTGCTTTGGCCTAAGTAAGCCTTAGTATTTATGCGAAAGATGATTAGATAAGTTTAAGAAAAAAATATATATAAAAATCCTCTGATTAAGCTTGATATTTGTGCCTAATAAAGCATAAGTATTCACACATAAAAGCGGTTCATATAATAAAATCCTCAGTTTTGTGGCCTTGTTTGCTCGAGTCCTTAAGTCCTTAGGGTGTTTTCTCACCCGGTGCCCTAAGACCGTTTGGTTTGGGAGTCACTGATTAAAGGCTCGTTACATGGGCAGATTAGAAAGCCAAATGGAATTAAGGAATAATATCACCAAAAATAAAATAAAAAAATATATATAACAAAAAAATAAATAAATTAGGCATAAGAGTTAGAGTTAAAGAACCTTTAGTCAAAATTTTCACGGTCACAAGGTGCATATGACTAGGATAAAGTAATAGACTAGATGAGAAGTACAATTTGACTCCTTACTTTGATTGATAACAAATTTTTGAATAACGACTAAGTTTAAGAATGATAAATTTGATTTTCCTATAAACTTATAGATTACTTAAATCTTACAATAATATTTCAAATATTTTTCTCCTTCAAAATGCTTTTTGAAAATACTAACTCTTTGTTTCTTTTCTTTACGGATTTTGTGGGTGTAATTTACTGAAAACCCTCATGAAACAAAACTCGTCCTCTAGAGGGAACCTGGAGATCTAACGGCTTGTTGCACAAGCTCAGTGCAATCGCGTGACCTGCGAAAGTGGTCTAATAATCTTTGGTTTAGTTTTGTTATTTTGCTCGAGGACGAGCAAAAGATAGGTGTGGGGTAGGATTGCACACATTTATTGCATTATTCTTTATTACATTCCACATTTATCATGTAATAAATCTGCTAAACTTCTTGTCTTAAATGTCTATTTTGTATAAGATAATCATGAGAAGAAAGAGGATAAAATCAAATAAATATCAGTTAAATTCAGATTTAACTAGATCTATTTGGTTAGAGGAGGATGATCCCAAATCAAGTTGGTTAAATTCAGTTTTTGGTGAATCAGGTGGTTAAAACTAAAGATCAACAGAAGATAACGTCAAATACAGAGTCCAAATCCAAAGGAATAAATGGATAGAGAGAAGATCATTGGATGAGTGAAGCAATTCTAACTTAGATCTGGCTGGATACATTTTAGTATTTGAATCATAACTTTTGCTACAAGAATGTAAATCTGATGATTTAAGATGATCCAGAAAGAGGACTTAAAGGGTTACAACTCTTAAGTTGATTATTATTTTTAATTCTATCATTTCATAAGTTATACTTAGCGATCAATACGCCAATAAGCTGCAGATCAGAACTAAATATCCACATCAAATCAAGTTTGGAGATAAGGGAAGGATTCAAATTCAGAAATAGCCAGCTTCCCTTATCTTCATACTCCTCTACCCTCTATATTTTCTCCTATAAATACCTGCAATCTCAATGGTAAAAGGGGAGACGACCAAGCAGAGAGTAGAACTTAGGCTAATTTGTAGTTTGTAACTTAGGCTTTTAGTTTTCTTTAATGCAATTTTTGTTTTATTTATGTAACTGAGAGGAGAGAAGACTTTCATGGAGGAATGAGAGCAAGCTTGTACTGAAGGTAACACCGGTGTAAGTGTTCTTTTCTTCCATTGTTATTTGAATTGAATTGAGGTTTTCTTTTCTTTTCTATTCTTGTTTTTGTTCGCTTCCCTCTTTTGTATTTGTGGATCCAAATGAAACCGATAGCATTGAAGTTGCCTTGTCCTTGCAAGTGTCGTTGATGGTTTATGGTGATGGATATCCATTTCTATAGTAGTATAGCTCGCTCCTTCATTTTATAGTGTAAATCGGGAATGGGGAAGATCTCATCTGCCATGCTTCGCTCGCCTTCAAAGAAAGGTACATCGTCGATACGGGTAAATGGTAAGCAGGCGCCGAAGAGGTAAGTATGTTTTTTAAGTTTTAGTTTTTCTTTCTTTTCTTGTAACTTTTAGTGTCGATCACCAACTGAAATCACCTAGAGGGGGGTGAATAGGTGATAAGGCTAATCTAAGAATTAAATGCGAAATTACAAAACTAATTTGCAACGACACTTAGTGCAACCAACGAGTGTAGCCGAATTCCCCGTGAAGGGCTCTGAACTAACTCCTCTTGATTCCTCTGAATAAGAGTTGAGGCGTTATATGTGTTGGCCCAAAAGGTTACACTCTCCATTTGTTTAGAGTTTTGATGATAACAAAACAAATAAGAGCTATTTGGTACTAATTAGTTTGTTTAAGATAAGTTTCAGGTTAGTACCATATTTGGAGGCCATTGCTTAGCTATTGCAAGAATTTCTAGGTTCATGAAGCAAAGAAGGCTTTTTGCACATCAAGGAAAGAACATAGAAGAGAAGGCTCTAGCAAGGCATCGCATGGCTCAAGGCTTCAAGATTGCTCAAGATAATTTATTAGATTTGTTTTTAGTTTAGAGTTTTGTTAAAGAATAGTGAATAGGTTTGAAGCTCTATCACACACGTTTTTGCGCACATCTTGTTTCCAAACATATTTCCTATAACATGTACAAAAATAGTTTGTATACAATCTTCAACCTACAAACTTACTTTGATTTACCTATTCATATATTTTAAGTTTTGTGTTTTAACAAAACTTATTTTTGGAATTAATGACAAAAACTATGATATATATATGTTTCAAGTATATAGGGTTATGTCCATATACATCATGCTTCAAAATGTTTAAATATCATGTTTTTGTATTTGGAAGAAGTTTTGGACAAAACGTATTTTCTATTCAAAATCCAAGCTTTAGAAAATACAGTTTTTGATTTTTGGTAAAAATGATAAGAGACAAAAATAGTTCATATTGATTGATATTTGAGCTAAACTTTTTACCACATGTTTATATATCAATGTAAAGTGATAAAACTATTTTTGGTAATTTTTAGGAGTGTTAAAAGATTTTTCAAAATATTTTTAAAACTATTTTTCTGACCATTCCAGACTTCATCCAGTCGACTAGTCTTCTGACAAGTCGACTTGGCTAGAAGTCGGTCGACCGGGTCGGTCGACCGACGTGCACAAATCTGTGCACGTTTGGCAGACTTTGGACGGTCGACCGTCCCGGTCGACCGGTCTGAGAGCAGAGCTCTCTGTTTGTTTCGGTCGACCGGGCCGGTCGACCGTAGCCTGCAACGGCCATTTTCTTTGAACTAGCGGTCGACCGGGCTAGCCGTTTGAACAGTAACGGCTAGTTTTCTGAGCTGGTTTATTTTTGTCCTTTTCTCATTTAATTATGTTTAAGTGACATGTTTTGGTTCTAATACTTTCTGATTAGCCTTAAATATGTTTTATCTCCTAACCCTAGCCCTCTTCTATAAATAGGGGTGTTTAGGGAGAGGTTGGTAACAAGAAAAATTCTCAAAATTTTCAAAAGTTTAAGGCATTCAAAAGATTTGGTTTCTTGGTTTTTGTGCTGAAATTCTCTCTCATTTTCTAAAGTGTTTTCAAGAACTCTCTGATTTCCTTTTCTTTTCTCCTTACACACAAGAGCTTCATTCCTACTCATTATTCTCTAAGGACCTTTGTAAGGGAAGAGAATTTTGCAAGAGAGAGTTTGTGGTCTTTTGACTACTCAGAGATTGCTTGTACTTGAGATTGTGGAGTTGGGTACTCCGGTGTATTTGAGACATCTTTGTGATAGTGGAAGTGGTTGGAATCCTTCTGGGGAAGGCGGGGAAGTAGAGCTGGGTGCTCGAACCTTGATAACAAATCTCGGTGTTTGCGTTTGGTTTACTTGCTCTTATTTCTTGCTCTATTTTCATTGCTCTTATTACTTGCTCTCTACATTCATTGCTATATTCACTTGCTTTGTCAGATTGTTGCTTCATAATTTTTAAATTGTGCATTGATTAGCATTATCACCTATTCACCCTCCTCTAGGTGATTTTCAATTGGTATCAGAGCTTGGACTCTAGGTTTTGGCTTAACATCCATAGAGAGATCCTTAAAATTTGCTAATCAACATTTGCATTCCATTTGTCATTCACTAGAAAACATGGCCGATAACATCAAAACCCGTCCTAAATTTGATGGACTTAACTTCCCTATTTGGAAGGTTAGGATGACTATCTTTTTGCAATTCTTAGGTAGCTTAGTGGCTAAATCATTGGCCAAACCCTATGTTGCACCTGATAGTGATGAGAGCACATGGACCGACTTCAACTTTAGAGAATATGAGGTTAACTCTAAGACCCAAAATTCCCTCTTAACCGCCTTGAATGAGGATGACCTTACACGGGTAATTCATTGCCAATCCGCCTATGAGATTTGGCAACATTTATTGGTCACACACGAGGGGACTTCACAAGTTAAGAGAGCTAAGATAGATCTCTTAAGGTCCCAATATGAATCCTTTAAAATGATTGAAGAAGAATCTATTGATTGTATGATTACTAGATTTACTAAAATCACAAATGCTCTTTCTTCTTTAGGTGATGACATCTCCAATGACCAAAAGGTGCGAAAAGTGATTCGGGCACTTCCTACATCATGGGAGATCAAGGCCACCACCCTAAAAGAATTGAACGATAAGGATGAGATGGACCTCATTAGTCTCATTGGGAACCTAAAAACCCATGAGATGAAAAAGAAAGCAAGAGAAGAGGCCGTTCCACTAAAGAAGAAATCCTTAGCCTTCAAGTCTTCATCCACTCTTGAAGACGATGAAGAAGATGAAGAAGAAGATGAGGAGCTATCACTACTTGTTCGCAATGTGAAGAGAATGTACCGGAGGAACAAGCTCAACTTCTGAAGGAAATTTGAAGGCAAAGAGGAGAGGAGAATTATATGCTACAATTGCCGAAAGCCCGGACACATCATGGCGGATTGCCCGGAGTTCAAGAAGAAGATGACCTCCTCCTTCAAGCCAAAGAAACCGGAAGAAAAGAAAGCGTACAAGGCAACTTGGGATTCGGAAAGCGAGTCTGAGGAAGAGGCGGATGTAGCGAATATGTGTTTCATGGCAAACACACCATAGGTAACCCCTCAACCTCTTGATGATGAAGATGATGAATTAAGCAAAGAAGTTCTTGTTCATGCCTTTGTTGAACTTTCAGAAACTTATGACAATAAAAAGATTGAATGCTCTAAATTGGAAAAAGAAGTTGTTTTTCTCAAAAATCAACTTGCTTTGGTTTCTAAAGAAAAGGATGATATTTCTTCTAATCTTATTTCTATTCAAAATGAGTTTAATGCCTACAAGGTTTCTTGTAAAGGAAAATCTCCTATTGTTGATGAAATAGAAATTTCCTCTCTAAAACTAAAATGGTTGATTTTGAAAAAGTTTTGAAAGATTGTGCTTTTAACACTAAGAAACTTGAAGAAAAGTTTTCCAAAAAGCACACCTCTCATGCTAAAAATTCACATGCTCACACTACACATAACACTTCTCATGCTAAATCTTTTCATGCTCACAAATCACACACTCACTATGCTTTTAAATATGGTAGAGTATATAGATGCACATATTGTGGTAAGAATGGACATTTAGCTAAATTTTGCTATGACCAAGTTAATAGATCAAATAATCTTGTTTGGGTTAATGAAACTAACCCTCTAGGACCCAAGAAAATGTGGGTACCAAAATCAAGTCCTAAATTATTTGATGTAGGTACACACCAAGGCTCCAAGACGTAGGGAGCGGTGGTACCTTGATAGTGGTTGTTCAAGACATATGACGTGGGATATCAATAACTTTACAACCCTATCAAGGTACGAGGAAGGTGGCTCCGTCACCTTCGGGGATGACTCCAAAGGCACTATCATCGGTATAGGTAACATTCAAATTGGTGCATCTCCCATTATAGAAAATGTTGTACTTGTTGATGGTTTGAAACACAATTTGCTTAGTATTAGTCAATTTTGTGATCGTGGACTTAAAGTTGTTTTTGATGATACTTCTTGCAAGATTTTTGATATTAAATCCAATGATTGTATTCTTACCGGTTTTCGTGATGATAATGTTTATATCATTGACATGCTTAATGTGGAATGTTCTACTAAATGCTTAAATGCTTTTGATGAAAATTCTTGGCTTTGGCATAGAAGATTAGGACATGCATCTTTCGACCATCTTTCTAGGATTAATTCAAAGGAATTGGTGAAGGGTATACCTTACTTGAAGTTTGAGAAAGACCGCATTTGTGGTGCGTGCCAACTTGGGAAACAAACCAAGTCTTCCTTCAAATCAATCAAGGATATCATGTCAACTAGGCCTTTAGAATTAATTCATATGGATCTTTTTGGACCCACTAAAACTAAGAGCTTAAATGGTAGTAGATTTGCATTTGTTTTAGTTGATGATTTTTCCCGTTTCACTTGGGTTTTCTTCCTGGAACACAAAGATCAAACTTTTTCTCATTTCAAAATTTTTCGAAAAAGGGTTGAAAAAGAAAGAGGTTTTCCGATTTTGAAAATAAGGAGTGATAGAGGTGGTGAGTTTGTTAACCAACTCTTCATGACTTATTGTGATGAAAAGGGAATTAAGCATGAAATGTCTTGTCCTAGAACTCCACAACAAAATGGAGTTGTAGAAAGGAAAAATAGAACACTTCAAGAGATGGCTAGGACAATGATAAGTGAGTATGACCTCCCTCAATATCTATGGGCCGAGGCCGTAAACACCGCATGCTATATATCAAATCGTATTTATTTATGTAAAAATTCTTCCAAAACATCTTTTGAAATGTATCATTCTAGAAAACCTAATATTTCATATTTCAAAGTTTTTGAATGCAAGTGTTTTGTTTTGAACACTAAAGATAACTTGGGTAAATTTGATGTTAAGGCTTATGAAGCAATCTTTGTTGGATACTCTACTACTAGTAAAGCTTATAGAGTATTCAATAGATCTTCCCTTACCATTGAAGAATCCATGCATGTTAAATTTGAAGAATCTAATGTGTTTGTTGAGAATGTTGTAGAGATTGAACCATTAGGTGAAGACATGGAGAGACTATCCTTGAAGGACTCACCCGCTCAAAATGATAAGCAAGAACCAATTGGTGACGTTCAAGAGGATAAAGAGGAAAGCTCTCAACCGCTTCCTAAAGCTTGGAGATATGCCACAAATCATCCCAAGGAGCTCATCTTAGGTGATGCATCTAAAGGGGTAACAACTCGCTCCAAACTCCATGACCTATGTGGTAATTTTGCTTTCATTTCTCATTTTGAACCCAAAAGCATCCTCGAAGCCGAGGCGGACTCATATTGGTTGCTAGCCATGCAAGAGGAACTCAATCAATTTGAGCGCAACCAAGTTTGGCACCTTGTTCCTAGGCCCCACGATAGACCAATAATTGGTACTAAGTGGATCTTTAGAAACAAGATGGATGAGTCCGGAAATGTGATTAGGAATAAGGCTAGGTTAGTGGCCCAAGGTTACACTCAAGTTGAGGGAATTGACTTTGAGGAGACCTTTGCACCCGTAGCACGGCTTGAAGCCATACGGATGACACTAGCTTTTGCATCTTTCAAAAATTTTAAACTTTTTCAAATGGATGTAAAAAGTGCATTTTGAATGGTTTTATAAATGAAGAAGTTTATGTTGCTCAACCTCCCGGTTTTGTTGATCATGTTCATCCCGATTTTATTTTTAAACTTGCTAAAGCTTTGTATGGATTGAAACAAGCTCCAAGAGCTTGGTATGAAAGGCTTTCTAGTTTTCTCATTTCAAATGATTTTATTAAAGGCAAAGTAGATACAACACTATTCACTAAGCATGTTGATAATGATATTTTAATTGTGCAAATTTATGTTGATGATATAATTTTTGGTTCTACTAATGAGTTTTTATGCAAGGAATTTGAAAAGGTTATGCACTGTGAGTTTGAAATGTCTTCAATGGGTGAGCTTAATTTCTTTCTTGGACTCCAAATCAAGCAATTGAAAGATGGGAACTTCATATGTCAAGCCAAATACGCAAAGGAACTCGTAAAGAAGTTTGGACTTGAAGACTCAAAGGTTTGCAACACTCCCATGGCAACTACCACCAAACTTGATAAGGATGACCAAGGTAAAAATGTTGATATTAAATTGTATAGAAGCATGATAGGTAGTCTTTTGTATTTGACGGCAAGTAGGCCGGATATCATGTTTAGTGTGTGTCTTTGTGCTAGATTTCAATCATGTCCCAAAGAGTCTCATCTTATTGCGGTAAAACGCATTATTCGTTATATTAAGGGAACGATTGGAATGGGTCTATGGTATTCGAAAATCGGAGATTTCTCAATGACGAGTTATTCGGATGCCGACTATGCGGGTTGTAGAGTAGATAGAAAGAGTACTAGTGGGACATGTCAATTTCTTAGTAATTGTCTTGTTTCATGGTCCTCTAGGAAACAAAATTCCGTAGCTCTCTCAACCGCCGAGGCGGAGTATGTTGCCGCGGGGGCTTGTTGTGCACAAGTCCTTTGGATGAAACATACACTCCTTGATTATGATTTGCATTATAACCATATAAAAATATTTTGTGATAATACTAGTACTATACATATGACAAAGAATGCAAATCAATATAGTAAGACCAAGCACATTGAGATTAGATATCACTTTCTTAGAGATCATTTTGAGAAAGGAGTATAGATATTGATTATGTTTCTACGGATTTGCAACTTGCCGATATTTTCACTAAACCACTTGATTTTGCTAGATTTTCATTCATTTGTAGTGAACTTAATGTTTGTGTTATTGAATAAAATGTTTTCTTAACCCTTTTTGATGTATGACAAAAAGGGGGAGAATGAGTTTATGTATGGAAATATGAGTTCATATGGTTTTGGTTCCATATGAGTTTATATATGTTTTGAGTTTTTGATGTGTTTTCATGAATTCTTGTAATTTGAGTTTAAGTGTTTTGCAAGTGTTTTTGGTTTTTTGTTTCATGATGTTTACTTGCAAATTATAAATTACATTGTTTTTCTTTGTTTAATATAACATAATTTGAGGGGGAGCTTTCTCCTCCCCTATACTTTTGTTTATAGCCTATTTGTTTGGTCATCATCAAAAAGGGGGAGATTGTTGGCCCAAAAGGTTACACTCTCCATTTGTTTAGAGTTTTGATGATAACAAAACAAATAAGAGCTATTTGGTACTAATTAGTTTGTTTAAGATAAGTTTCAGGTTAGTACCATATTTGGAGGCCATTGTTTAGCTATTGCAAGAATTTCTAGGTTCATGAAGCAAAGAAGGCTTTTTGCACATCAAGGAAGGAACATAGAAGAGAAGGCTCTAGCAAGGCATCGCATGGCTCAAGACTTCAAGATTGCTCAAGATAATTTATTAGATTTGTTTTTAGTTTAGAGTTTTGTTAAAGAATAGTGAATAGGTTTGAAACTCTATCACACACGTTTTTGCGCACATCTTGTTTCCAAACATATTTCCTATAACATGTACAAAAATAGTTTGTATACAATCATCAACCTACAAACTTACTTTGATTTACCTATTCATATATTTTAAGTTTTGTGTTTTAACAAAACTTATTTTTGGAATTAATGATAAAAACTATGATATATATATGTTTCATGTATATAGGATTATGTCCATATACATCATGCTTCAAAATGTTTAAATATCATGTTTTTGTATTTGGAAGAAGTTTTGGACAAAACGTATTTTCTATTCAAAATCCAAGCTTTAGAAAATACAGTTTTTGGTTTCTGGTAAAATGATAAGAGACAAAATAGTTCATATTGATTGATATTTGAGCTAAACTTTTTACCACATGTTTATATATCAATGTAAAGTGATAAAACTATTTTTGGTGATTTTTAGGAGTGTTAAAAGATTTTTCAAAATATTTTTAAAACTATTTTTCTGACCATTCCAGACTTCATCCAGTCGACTAGTCTTCTGACAAGTCGACTTGGCTAGAAGTCGGTCGATCGGGTCGGTCGACCGACGTGCACAAATCTGTGCACGTTTGGCAGACTTTGGACGGTCGACCGTCCCGGTCGACCGGTCTGAGAGCAGAGCTCTCTGTTTGTTTCGGTCGACCGGGCCGGTCGACCGTAGCCTGCAATGGCCATTTTCTTTGAACTAGCGGTCGACCGGGCCGGTCGACCGTGCTAGCCGTTTGAACAGTAACGGCTAGTTTTCTGAGCTGGTTTATTTTTGTCCTTTTCTCACTTAATTATGTTTAAGTGACATGTTTTGGTTCTAATACTTTCTGATTAGCCTTAAATATGTTTTATCTCCTAACCCTAGCCCTCTTCTATAAATAGGGGTGTTTAGGGGGAGATTGGTAACAAGAAAAATTCTCAAAATTTCCAAAAGTTTAAGGCATTCAAAAGATTTGGTTTCTTGGTTTTTGTGCTGAAATTCTCTCTCATTTTCTAAAGTGTTTTCAAGAACTCTCTGATTTCCTTTTCTTTTCTCCTTACACACAAGAGCTTCATTCCTACTCATTATTTCTCTAAGGACCTTTGTAAGGGAAGAGAATTTTGCAAGAGAGAGTTTGTGGTCTTTTGACTACTCAGAGATTGCTTGTACTTGAGATTGTGGAGTTGGGTACTCCGGTGTATTTGAGACATCTTTGTGATAGTGGAAGTTGTTGGAATCCTTCTGGAGAAGGCGGGGAAGTAGAGCTGGGTGCTCGAACCTCGATAACAAATCTCGGTGTTTGCATTTGGTTTACTTGCTCTTATTTCTTGCTCTATTTTCATTGCTCTTATACTTGCTGTCTACATTCATTGCTATATTCACTTGCTTTGTGAGATTGTTGCTTCATAATTTTTAAATTGTGCATTGATTAACATTATCACCTATTCACCCTCCCTCTAGGTGATTTTCAATATGAAGCTCTCGTGGTTAAGCACAAGTGAGGCACACACAAACAAGCCAAGCATATGATATGAATGAGTAATATGAATAGATGCAAGGCACAAAATAGAGAGAGAGTGTTGAGAGCCAATCGATCAAACATAAACAAGAAGATGTGTTTCGAGATTCGAGCACCGAGCTCTACGTCCCCGCCTTCACCGAGAAGGATTTTCAATCCACTAGGAGTACCGAACTCCTCTCTCAACCAATATAACCTCCACCGAGGCAATACAAATGGTCTACCGAAGACTGGAGTACCGAACTCCACCAATACAACCCTCTATCGAAAAGGGATCTCAACACAAGCCTCCACCTCTCACTAGAGGGAGCTAACCACAACCCAAATCAACCTCTACCAAAGAGGGATAACCACAAAGAAAAGGGGTTTACAACAAGGTGATCATAAAAGACCACAAACTCAATTTTTCCACAAATAAAGATCCTATAGAATAGGATAGAATGATATAGCTCAAGTGTGGAAAACAAAGTATTTTTGATCAAAGAAAATCTCTTGGGAAAATACCAAATAGATATAGATTTGTAGATCATGAAAGTAATTCCCAAAAACCTATTTTCTTTGAAATAACCAAAACACTTTTTAAAACAAATAAGATGGATCTTTTTGGCACTAAAACACTTTTGAAAACTTATTTAAAACACTGGAGAAACTCTGTAAATTTTGCACTTAAAAACATATCCAAAAACTCAAACAATGGGATATATATACATCCCAATCCAAAAACTAGCCGTTAAAGCTAATTTCAGCTCTTGGCGGCTGGCGGTCGACCGGCCCGGTCGACCGCCAACGGTCATATTTTTGACCGTTGGAAGCAACCGGTCGACCGTCCGGTCGACCGCCCAAATCCAGAGAGCAAAGCTCTCTGGCCGGTCGACCGTGCCAACGTGCACAAGTTTGTGCACGTCGGTCGACCGACTTGTCGACCGACTCTGTATCCGGTCGACCGGCCCGGTCGACCGCCAGAGCCTGGCAGGTTCTGTTTGGGACAGAAAAACTTGTTTTAAATAATTCTAAAAATTCCATAAATCTTCTAAAAATTCCACAAAAATAGTTTCTAACATTTTATATGATATACAAACATGTGTTAAAAATTTCAACACAAATATCAAACATTTTGAACCATTTTTGTGTTATGGAAAAAATTACCGAAAACCAAAAACTATATTTTTCCAAACTTTGATTTTTCAAATAAACTTTGTCCAAAACATATCCAAATACAAAAACATGATACTTAATCATTTTAAAGCATGTTGCATATGGACATAGGTCCAATATACATGAAACATATACATATCATTGTTTTTGACTTTTATTTCCAAAAATATGTTTTGTTAAAAACACAAAACACCAAACCTCATGAATAGGCATCTCAACATAAGTTTGTCTAGGAAATTAAGCTTACATGTATATAGAATATATCTAATATACACTTAAACAAAGTAAACTTTCTACTAACCCACTAATTTCTAACACTTGATTGATAACCCACATGAGTCAATAGTGTCAGACAAGCCTTGTGCAAACGAGAGCTATGACATCTTAAGACGAGGGTTCTAACTATAACTTACATTCAAGTATTTACCTTCTTATATTTCATGCTTAATGGGTTTTTGATGATCTATGAGTTATGTACTTTACTTGTTTTTGTAAGTTAGAAATTTTCCTTTTAACTTTGCCGATACCATTAGTGCATTTGTGTCTTCCCGTATTTTCACCTTCAATTGGATCTTGATAAGGGAATGTCCAAGTTTTTGCCGTGTTAAGCTAAGTTATAGGAAAAACTTTCACTCGATTCCCACGTGAATAGTTCCTATACATAAGGGGTATACTTGCCTATGATCCATCGTGAGGCTACATCTTCAAGAAGTTAGTGATTAGTGGGAGCAATTAGTAGAAAGTTAGGCATGCGCTTTTACCATTAAGAAAAATTCACTTTTTACAAACCAACAAACCAATTCAAACTATTCTTAGAACAAACTTGTTTTCATTTTCAATTCTTTATTTAAAACAAAGATCATTCTCTTTTTTTGAACATAAAAGCCGCATCAAGCTTTCATCGCTCTCCCTTCTTGTGGATACGACCCGTATGGCCACTTCGCTACTATAGAAGAATCACAAAAGCAGTAACATCGACCCACACTCTTTTTACTTATTCTTGTGCATGCTTTTTGCCGATCAATGAGGTGGATGCTAGAGTGTGATTGTGCTGACTGGGATTGGGTAGTGTTGACACTTGGTTATTAACTTTCTTTCCCGACCTCAATGTATGAACAACATTACATTGATTCAATGATTGATCCTGAATCAAATAAGCCTGTTGAGAATTCGTAGGATTCATAATTGGTTGACTGGGCAAGGTACCCTTTTGCCTCTTATGTTGTGAATTGGCTAACTGACTCATTTGAACCTCTAGCCTCTGTATTGTTTGCATGAGAGAATCTTGGTTCTTCATGTACCTTTCTATGTTTCTCTCAAAGTCAGTCATTCTCTTTTCATGTTGAGAATTCTGGAATGAAGATTGTGGAGCTTGGTTGGGAAAGTTTGTTGATAATTTGAAAAATTGGGTGGATGGTTGGGAGAGTTATGATGGTGATTAGAAAAATTTGGTTGTTAATTGGAAGAATTATTAGAATGATGAAAGTGGCTAGCATGGTTTGACCGTGGGTGGTCATTATTGTGTTGGCTCCATGAGAAATTTGAGTGATTTCTCTAGCTAGGATTATATGTTGGTGCGTAAAGATCATTGTTTGGCCTTGAAAAGGCCGCATTCATCGGTTCAGGATATTGTTGCTGAGCTTGAAATATAGGACACTTCTCAAACACATGATTCATGGCTTGACAGTATGTACAGTCCAGAGTTGGGAATTGGTTTGGGCTGACTTGATTGACTGGACTTGGTTCCTTAATTTCTAAAGCTTCCAGTCTTCTCACTAGGTTAGCTAACTTTGCCTCATTTGCTATGGATGATTCAATTGAATGGAGACCTCCTTTTGAAGAGATGGAGTTTGAATTCCTAGAGCTTTCACTAGTTGGTTCCCATTAGATGATATTTTTAGCTAGATTCTCATATAAATCCCATCCTTCATTCTTATCCTTTTGAAAGAATCCCCCTTGGCACATGATTTCTAAGAGGGTCTTGGTTGAGTAGTCTAAACCGTCATTAAGAATTTGGCATTGTTGCCATTTCTCTATTCCATGATGAAGACATTGGATAAGGAGGTCTTTGAAGCGTTCAAAGTACTTCCAAAACGGTTCACTAGGTTTTTGCTTAAATGTCATAATGTTTTTCCTAACGAGAGCGGTCTTAGGATTTGGATAGAATTTGTTCAAGAAGACCTTGATGAAACCATCCCAAGATGTGATAGAGCTGGTTGCTAAGCTGTATAGCCATTTCTTGGCTAAGTCCTTAAGAGCGAAAGGGACAAATCTCAACCTAATAGCATCATCTGTAAGGTGTGAGATTTTCATCATTAAGCATACTTCTTCAAATTCTCTTATGAAGAAATAAGCATCTTCGGACTCTAAGCCATAGAACTTAGGGAATGTGTTGATGAACTGTGGCTTAAGCTCAAAGTTGTGTTCACCAACTGATGAAAGTTGGATGCAGGATGGAAGTGAGGTTCTAATGGGATAGAACCTATCCTACAAAGATGTCGGTTGAGACATAACCGAATCTAGTCTTGGTTCAAACTTGGGAGGTGATGTGTTTCTAGTTAACCTAGATGAATCAGGGTCTCTTGACCACACTTGCATACACAAACACAATCACAATCACAAATAAGTTTACTAATAGTCAACAAGAGTAATCAACCAAGCCTAGTCTAAGATAACCTTGACCTAGACAACTCCTAACTGATTGATTATCCACAGGAGGTATAATGCAGACTTTGACCACAAACTAATCAGCCAGGTCAGGGCAAGATTAGTGGGAGGTATCTGTGCAAAAGCGACGGGCCTAATTAAGCCAAACCACCAGCCTTCGGGTTTCGCCCCTCAATCCCTTTCCTAGACACTGATTTGGCAGGAGTCAAATTCTAACACCTTACCTCTTAGGATAATCTCCTAGTGAGTTCGAGATGTCCCTAAGGCCAACATCTATCAGATTTTACTTAGGCTTAGGTTGTACTTACTTGGAGATGGTTTGTGGGCTAAGGAAGGGTAATGACTTTCCCACCTTATCTTGATTTGGGTTTTGCCCTTAAAGTTAATTGTGCAAAGTGTGCAAGATGTACAAAAGTAACATTCAAAAGCAAAAATCGCCCAAGAATGTTTCCTAAACTATATGCTATGCATACGTACCTTATCTCTAGCTATCTTCAACAGTAATTGTAAAGTAAACGTAATTAAACAAATGCCTAGAATGCAAGTCTAAACGTTTTTTAAGCAACTAACAATCACTCAAATTACTGTTGGATTAAAACAGGAATTGTGAATAACAGATATAACAAGAATAATAACACACAAAAACTTAATTTTTGCAAGCAATATGTCCTGCAAAAAAGAGTTTTAGTAGTCCAACAAAAATTTCAACTTTTGCACTTGCAATTTCTTGAAATTCTGTTTCTTACTTTCGAGAGTAGGGGCACAGAATAGCAAGTCTTCTCCTGCAAATCGTGAATGCTAAATCTGAATGTTGACATCCCAAAAACAAGACACCAAACTGGTTAAAAAATAAATACACCGTTCCCTCCCTGGCAACTGCGCTAAAAATTGATTGCAAAATCAAAGTGATCAGAGAATTACCGTGTAACTTTGGGCTAACGGGTCATGTCCATGAGGAGGAATGCGATAAAAGCTTTTCGGCGTTTTGTTTAGAAAGCTAAGAATGGTGCTAGTTTTTTAGTAGAAAAGAGAATGGAGAGAAGAGAAATGATTAAAAAAAAATTGCAAATTTGGAGAAGGCTTTAGAGAAAGTGATTTAAAAAACTTTGAAAATTGTTTGGTTGTTTTTAATATAAGAAGATATGGGCTTACTATCTCACTACTCAACGATGTGTTCTTCTTTTGAAATCCTTAGTGCCTCAACTTGATCATAGGCAAAAACTTAAGATTCATTTTAGAAAGTTTAAGCAAAGCACATAAGATAGTTGGAAAAGTTAACTCTTTTTTTAAGAAATTGTCTTGAATTGAATGTTAAATCATCAAGTGGTCAAGTATGAGATAAAAACAAGTTCAAGAGACATTTTTAAAAGAAGTAAAAGTTTAAAAATTCAAATCCATCCTCATGTGCCTTCAAGAACACTTTCAACAAGAAAGGCTTAGTTTAGGCATGCAAATGATTCATTGGGTCTTTTCATCAAAACCATTCAAAATGAAGAGGGATCGGAGAGAGGAGCAATAGTGAGCCCAGAAAATGAAATTAGCTACTCATGAAAAATAAAGAACAATACATGTAAATAAGTCTAGACATACCATGAATTGGAGTGGAAGAAGAGAAAGCTAGATCTTTTTATTGCTGTCACTTCAATCTTCAGATTACAAGCACTCAATTCCTCTCTCTTACTGATATATGATCTGAACTACAAATTATAAAATAAAGTTACAACTTCTATACTATCTAACAAAGAGCCTAAAACCTTAAAGAATAAATAAAAATTCTAATCTTAGTCTTCGCTCCCTTCTTCTCTGTTGAAAATGGTATTTATAGGGAAAAACCAAGGGGAGAGGTCGTGGGAAGATTGGGGGAGCAAACGCTCCCCCAACAGAAGTAACAAGGCCATGAAAACGTAGCCCTTTCCACGGCCATGCTGTGGCCAGGTGGCCACACCCTAGTGGTGGAACTCCCTGGTTTGGTGATTCTCCCATATCTTCTACTGGTTGTCTCGTTTCAGCTCCAGGATTTGATGAAACAGCCTTTGATTGTTGGCTTCATCCACTTGATTTGGGAAGATTCATTTCAATCGGTTTTCAACCTCTCTAATTTGCCAAAATTTGCCCTGATTCCCTGATTTCGAATTTATTCTGAATTAAATCAGAATTTGATTGGCTTTTGGGCTTGTTTCTCTTTTTTTTCTTTTAGCAATGAGCCTATATTTAACAAATAAGAATAAGACTTATTAATAGGATTTATTAGATAAAAAGTATGGTAATGTGATAATGTATATGCAATATATGTGACTGATCAGTTACAACAACCTGGCGCGTGGGGTTGTAGATGAGAATCTGAACTGTAATCCTCGCGAAGTAGCATGGTCTCCGAGGATCATGCTACTTCGCGAGGATTACAGTTCAGATTCTCATCTACAACCAATTGATTACAGCTAGGGAATTATGTGCAGTCACGATCGTGGGCTAAGCCAGAGGCGAAAATTTCGAAGGCCATAACTCATCTCATCAACCCTTAGCTGCCGATCTCTTCCTCCTTCACACTAAAAGGGAACCCTAGAAAATTGAACTTGTAATAGAACATTAAGAACTCATTGTAATTTCTATGATTTAGTGAACTCTCTCTTTTTGTACTGTGATTTTCCCCCTTTGGGTTTTTCATAGAATTCTCTGGTATTTGTGATTAACTTATTCTCCTAATTTACAATTCGAATGTAGATAAATTCTATGAGGAATTTACTCTTATGATAGTCCTCACGATTGATATGCTTTCATACCAATCACTGAGACAGCACAGCAGAAGGACATGATCGTCGAGCAATGAGAAGAAGAGATGAAGAAGATATTCCAAAGTATTAAAAGCCAGTACATAATTTAACGTTGTTCCAACGATCAAATAGATAGTCATATGTCCACGAGAGAAAGGGAGAGAAACTTTATTAAATTTTAGAGGAGCACAATGAGAAACACTCACAACTCTCGCTAACATGATTACAAATCCTATGATGGCCACCTAAAACAGCGAGCCTTTATGGCTAAAACTTCTCTCACAAATCTACATTGTTCTCTCATACATTGAAGGCCATCCTAAGAAATTATTTATAAACCATAGGATCACCCTAGTCTTACATAAACTGCATCAATATGAACAACACCACCTCCTAGGAAAATGAAACTTGAATCCAATTTGAACTAAAAATAGAAACCCAAAAAAAAAAAAAGGCAGAACTGCCATTAGTCGACAATATTGATGTATAAGTTGACTAATCTGACTCGACTATACTGATGTATAAGTCAACTAACCTGAGATCCCCACTCTTTGTTTCTATACAAGTCGACTATATTGCATATATAAGTCGACTAACCTAATTGTTCATAGTTCGAAATTCATAAAAAACTCCATCATTTTTGAACCACTTACAAATTATAAAAAATCTTAAACTTGTTAAATTCTTTTAAAAGAATCGTATAGTGACAAGATAAGGGTTGAATCCATAGAGACTTGTTAAAGTTGTTGCTTAAAAATCTAAATTTAATTTTAATCTAGTTGGAAAATATTTAGATAAAAGTTGGAATCTTTTTCTATGAATTAAAATTCTATAAGCATTAAAATATGAAGTAAAAAAAAAATACTAAACAATGCGAAGGCCAAGTAAATAAAGCGAAGAAGAAAATAAGAGAGAGGAAAAGAAGATGAAACCTGGAATTGACACAAGACTTGCTTCCTTGTCGCCGCCCTGACATCTCTCTCCTTTGAACGATGTTGAAAACTAGAGAAGTAGAAGAACTAACAATTGAAAAGAGAAGATGGCATGCACAAAAAAAGCATAAAATAAAGCATGAAATTAAAGAGAAGAATTGCATCACATAAATTATAAGGAAAAGAAGAGAAAAGTTAAACTGAAATACTGCAGGATCTTTATTGAAGAAGACTAGATTGAATCTTGCAACCCTACATGTTCATTACATGATTACATATAGGTTTTTGATGATAACAATCTTTTGTGTGTGTGCGCGCGCGCGCATATCCTTTTGTGTGTGTGTGTGTGTGTGTGTGTGTGTGTGTGTGTGTGTTTTGTACTCACATATGTCTTGCAGATCAAAAGGAGGAAATCTTGATGGAGACATAGCACATACATCATGATCAAGAAGTACAAGATATAACAAAGCCTTTTACTATTTTTTTGTAATTTTTTAGATTTTAGAAATTTGTCAAAAGTCTTGAATATACAGTTTTTTTACATATCCCTAGTCGACTAACCTTCCCCTAGTCGACTAGTTAATTCTGATATTCTACTATTTTCAACTCATATATATTTTAGCCAACTAACCCCTATTTCCTAGTCGACTAATAGACTTTTACAGAGAACAACTTGGTGACAGTTTAGGTATTTAGTCGACTAATATATGACTGACACACAAACTTAGTTGACTATCCATAGACCTAGTCGACTATACCAAATTTTGCAGAGACATGAAATCCGTTTCTATATCACCTGTAGTCGACTACCACCATTGATGAAATATAGGAAAAATATGATACTTAATCAACTAACTCTATTATCTAGTCAACTATACAGTTAGTTTCTGACCGTTGAGCAGTTGTGTAAGTTTTAAATTTTCTGATATTTTTCCACACTTTATTATTCAAATTCTAATCAAATAACTACCCCATCTGCCTAAATTTTTCTACTATAAATAGGAGTTGATTGAATTGATTTTAAACACAAGTTTTCATAGAAAAAATTCTGTTCTTCAAAAATTCTCTTTGATTCTTTCTTCACCCAATTCTATTTCTAGTGGAAAAAAAATCTTAGAGTTTCACTATAAGATTCTTGTAAATTCACTTTCACACAAAAGTCAAGACTTATACGATAATTGTATTTGCTGCAAAGAAGATTTTCTCGGTATAGAGAAGAGGTGTACAGATTTGGCAAAGGAGTTTGTTAAGTAGTGTATTATTCTCAGTTTTGAGGGTTTTCAAAATCCAGTTAAGGAAATGTCAAGCAGGTGCTTAGGAATGTAAGTCCAGAAGATTGAATCAGGAAAGTATCCTGTGTTTGTGTATGCTTTTCGGTGTTTGATTCTGTGCATATTCTTTTTTCTTACAAGTTATTTATATTTCTTATTTAGAATTTTTAAAATACTATTCACCCCCCTCTAGTGTTTTTGTTGCCATATTTTTAAATCTTACATTTGGTATCAGAGCGAGGAACAAAAATGTTAATGAATTTTTCTTCATCTCAATTAAAAGAGGGCATTCCATACAACGACCATCACTGTTTGACAGTTCAAACTACAACTATTGAAAGTGTAGAATGAAGATCTATTTATAATTAATCAACTACGAACTTGAAATATCGTGAAAGCGGCTTACGGGAAGCCACGTGCAAACTACGATCAATTATCTGAGGAACAAAAGAAAGTAGTTAATCTTGATACAAAAGCAATAAACGCTCTTTTAAGTGCCTTAAACAAAGAAAAATTTAATCGTGTGTCAACTGTTACACTAATATATCAAATATGGCACACATTACAGGTAACTCATGATGGTACAAATAAAGTTAAGGAATCTAAAGTTCTTTTCTTGTACACATGTTTGAATTGTTCAAAATGAAGGAAAATAAAACAATCGCTAAGATGATCATAAGATTCACTGACATCACAAACTCTTTGGTTGCACTTGATAAAGCCTATACCCTAGTGGAAATAGTCAGAATGGTACTTCGTGCACTCACACTAGAATGAAAAAAGAAGACTACTGCTATAGAAGAGGCAAATGATCTTTCCACACTGACATTGGAAGATCTAGTTGGAACTTAATGGCATACGAAATACAAGTTCAAGAGAGAAAAAAGATAAACAAATCACAACCAAAGTAGAAAGTTCTTGCCTTTAAAAGCATCATCTGATTCAGAAGATTCAGATAAAGAAGAAGAAGACATGACCATGATTACAAGATAATTCAGAAAATTTTTAAGGAAAAGTAAGTTCAATAAATCTAAGAATACTAATGAAGTTGCTTTGTGTTTTAAATGTAACTAACCATGACATATGAAAAAAAAAATGTTCCTTACTTAAACCAAAAGTCAATTTCAACAACTTCAACAAATTTAACAAATTCAAGAAAAAGAAGAAGGCTTTTCAAGCAACATGGAATGATAGTGACTCATCTTCCTTCGACGAAGAAGAAGAAGTCACCGAATCAGCCAATTTATGTTTCATGGCTCGAAATGATGAAGTACAAGAATTTTCTAATTATGATGAGTTATTAGATACCTTTAATGAGTTATTTCTTGAATTCAAAAATGAAAGATTAAAAAATAAGATTTTGTCTAAAGAAAAAGAAAAAAGTGATTGAAGAAAATTTGAATCATATTCAAAAACATCTTCCTTGAATTCTCGTATATCTGATTTGGAAAAGATATTTCATCTTTAAAAGAAAAGTATGAAGAACTTTTGAAAAATGTTTCAAAATTTAATCAAGGTAATGAAAATTTGAACAATTTGTTATCTTCTCAAAAAGTTTTCAATAATCGTTTTCGTATTGGCTTTTCAAATGAAAAAAATTATTTTAATACTATTTTTTCTAAAGAAATATCTTCTAACGTATATAATAAGAAAAATCATATTTCATATTATTCTCATACTAAAAAGAATCCTCAAAATTTTTTGGTAGACCCAAGTCTAAATTTATATGTGTTTCTAAAGATTTGAGTTCTTTAGATATGAATGCATAAATTAATTCATACATAAACACTGTTTGTAATTATCTCAATTATGTTTATGTTAACAAGTGAAAATCAAATTTCAAATGGATTTGATTTCTAAGTGCTAATCCTTTCAGACCCTATCGAAAATGAGTACCAAGCAAATTGTTATTTCTTGCAGGTATCCCAAAAGAAAAGATGGATACCCGATAGTAACTATTCCAAATACATGACCAGACGTATATCAATACTTTTTTTCGTAAAAAATAAAAATAGAGGAACAGTAACATTCAAAGACAATAACAAAAAAAAAGTTATTAGTATCAGCATAGTTGGTAATCTTGATAAACCCCTTATTGAAAATATATTTTTGATAAGTAGTTTAAAACAAAACATTTTGAGTATTAGTCAATTATGTGATGAGGGTTATAAAATTATTTTTGAAAATGATGCTTTTCGTATTTATGATGAAAATATGATTAATATTATATTCAAAGGTATTCGGAAAAATAATATTTATGAGTTATCCACAAATTTTCTTCTATCTTCAAATTTATATTTAGTTGCTTCTAGCAATGATTCTTGGCTTTGGCACAAAAGATTTTTCCATTTAATATGAAAGTAATTTTCAAAATTTTGAAATTTGATTTAGTAAAAGGTATTTCAAAATTAAGCTTCAAAAAGATCATTTATGTGAGCCATACCAACTCAGTAAACAAGTTAAATCTTCTTTTAAATCAAAAGATTTGGTTTCTACTCGTAGACCATTAGAACTTCTTCATATGAACTTATTTGGTCCTATTAAAATTCCATATTTGAAAAAAGTAGAAATGTTTCTGTTATCGTAGATGATTATTCTCGATTTATATGGGTTATATTTTTGAAAAATAAAAATCATTCTTTTAATGAATTTGCATATTTTGATAAGAAAATTAAAAATCAAAAGTCTCTAACTATTGTTACCATAAGGAATGACAATGGAGGAGAATTTGAGAATGAATCTTTTACAAATTTCTGTAATAAGTTTGATATTACACATAACTTTACATTTCTTTGAGCTTCTCCTCAAAATAGAGTTATCGAAAAGAAAACAGAATATTGTAAGAATGTGCTAGAATCATGCTTGTTGATAGTAACTTGTCAAAATATTTTGGGTTGAATCAGTTGCAACTGCATGTTATGTTTTAAATGGAGTTCTTATTCGACCAATTTTACATAAAAGATTATGAATTATTTTTTGAAATTTTTTTAAAAGTGTCTTATTTCAAAGTTTTTAGTTGCAAGTGTTTTATTTTCAATACAAGATATGCTTTAGACAAGTTTGATGCTACATCCAATGAAGGAATTCTTGTTGGTTATTCAGCTAGGAGTAAAACATAAATGATTTTCAATAGAAAAACTTCTACTAGTGAAGAATTTTTGCATATTACATTTAATGAATCAATACCTAAATTTTCTCATGATATAATTATTAATGATGATATTATTACATCTCCTATTGTTACATCTCATGAAAATACTGATATTTCTAATAAAGATGAAATAACATCTGAATTACCAAAAGCTTTTGTAGAGGTGAAAAATCATCCACATGATTTGGTAATAGGTGATATTTCAGAAGGTATTCAACTCGATCCAAGTTAATTAATCACTCATACTACCTTCTTATGTTTTATTGAACCTAAAAATATTAAAGAGGCATGTAATAATAATTTTTATTATTGCTATGTAAGAAGAGTTGAACCAATTTATTAGAAATAATGTACGAAATCTTGTTCCACAACCTCTTGATCATACTATTATTGACACCAAATGGGTGTTCAAAATCGAACTTAATGAATAAGGACAAGTTGTGAAAAACAAAGAAAGATTGGTTGTACAAGGTTACAATCAAGAAGAAGGTTTTGATTTTGATGAAACTTATGCTCCAGTTGTAAGACTCAAGTCCATTCACATTTTGCTTGCTTCTTCTTATTATATGAATTTTAAACTTTATCAAATAGATGTTAAAAGTGCTTTTTTGAATGATTTTATAGAGGAGGAAATTTATGTAAAATAACCCCCGGTTTTGAAAATAAAAAAATTTCTAATCATGTTTTCAAACTAAAAAAACTTTATATGATCTTAAAGAAGCACCACGTACTCGGTATGATAGGCTAAAAATTTTTTTTTGAATTTTGATTTTATAATTGGGAAATTAGACACTACTCTCTTCATTAAACATATTAATAAAGATATCTTGTTAGTTCAAATATATGTTGATGACATAATATTTGGCTCTACTAATCAAGTTTTTTGTCAAGAGTTTTCTAAAACAATGCAGAATGAGTTTAAAATGAGTCACATGGGTGAACTCAACTTCTTTTTAGGTTTTGCAAATTAAACAAATGAAGGAAGAAATCTTCATCAACCAAAGCAAATACGCAAAAGATATACTCAAACGCTTTGATATGGACAACTCTAGTAGTAAGAGAACTACAATGGGATCTACTATTATGTCAGACAGAGATGATAATGATAAGAGTATAAATAAGAAATTATATCGATGTATGATTAGCTCACTCTTATATATTACTGCTAATAGATCTGATATAATGTTTAGCGTTTGTTTATGTGCTAGACATCGGTCTAATCCTAAAGAATCACATTTTAAAGCAGTAAAATGAATTCTTAGATACATTAAAAATATAGTTAATTTTGTTTTATCCAAAGTCAAGCTCTTTTGATTTAATATCATATAGTGATGCTGATTTTGCTGGCTGTAAATCAGATAGAGTAAGTACTAGTAGTAATGTCACTTTTTGTGATATTCACTAGTTTATTAGTTCAATAAGAAACAAAACTCTGTGCAACTATCTACAACAGAAGCAAAATATATCACTACTAGTGTAGCATGTGTTCTAGTTTTGTGGATGAAATAAATTTTAATTGACTATAGCATTAATTGTTTCACATCTTCAATAATGTGTGTAATACAAGTGCTATTAATTTATCTAAAAATTTATTCAGCACTCACGTACAAAACATATTAATATTTGACATCATTTTTTTCATAATTATACTATTAAAGGTGATATTTCTATAAATTTTATATCTACTGATAATCAAATAGCTGATATTTCTACAAAACCTCTAAAAGAGGATATATTTATGAAATTTAGAAAAGAAAAGGGTATTTGTGCAATTTCTGATATAAAAAAATTATTTGCATATAAATTGCATTTCATATAGTGTTTCTCTTTAATAATTAACTTATATTTTTAATAGTTGACTTATATTATTTATTAGTCGACTAGACTACAAAGTAGTCGACTAATTGTCTCAAACAAAGACTTGGTTATTTCTATGTACTTGACTTAGTTGACTAATTCATGTTATTAGTTGACTACATCATGTCTTTGGTCGACTAATTTGGAAAAACTGTGTTTTTTAAATGAATATTTTCTCCAAAACTCGACTCGTTTAACTTTCATGTGGGATTCGAGCTATCTCTCACTCAATCCTAACCGTTGATCTTAATCTCTCATTTGTATTTACCCATACCATCTCTTTTTCACTCTAAAAACCCTAAAATTTCTCACTCACGGTCTCTGCTAAAGACCAATCGACTAACCATCGGTTCCTCTTCAAGAATTTCACCAATTTTGTTCCAATTAGGGTTGTAAGTACTCTTTCTAAGTAATTTCATCATAACCTCACTACTTATCATGTCTAGGGTCAAGAAAGAAAAGTTTACATCTTCTTCCTCAATTGATTTTAGAGCTTTTCTAAAAAATTCAGGTTTAAAGTCTGATTATGAACGAATTTCTCAATTAGAAATAATCCCTGATCAATTTGTAAACTTTAATGATTTAATTGAGTATGATATCACATCCTATCTTCAAAACACTAGACTTTATGATCTCTTTTAAATTAACCATAAACAAGGATATTATTCATCTCTTATTTATTTGTTTTTCACTAATCTTACATATGAGGATGATGATAATTCAGTACTTTTGTCTACCTTCGTTAATGGTGTTGATATTGGGTAACAACAAAGTATTTAGAAAAATTCTCAATATTCCTTACCAAGGCCTTACCCATAATGAAATTGAACTGATTAATGATGAAGTTTTCTCTAGGATCTATCTACCCGGTCAAGGTCCTCCTATGGCAAATAATATGCTTCAACCTATCTCTAAGCTTATTGGTCATATTCTTTCTTATAATATTTGTCCGGAGACTAGTAGCTATAATTATTATTCTAGAAATCTTGCTACTTGTATTTATGCCATCATGGCAAAACTTGAAGTAAATTGGGCTCGTGTCATATTTGATACCCTTATTAAGGAACCATCTATTTTTCTTCCATATGATGCTTTCCTTACTCATGTCTTTAGAAAATTCAAGATTGACTTAGCTTCATTGACAAATATGGTTAAAGTGTTTGAACCTTTTGATAAATCAGTCCTTCTTCAAATGAAACTCTTGGAAACAACTCCATCACAACCTACATTTCCTTCTTATGGTTCTCACAGAGCATCCTAATCTTTTACTCTTCCTATTACTGATGCTTTTATAACTCACTGCTGAAATCCTGGATATTCGGTCTAAACAAACTTTTATGATGGAATCTCAAACTTCATTTATCAAGAATCAGAGTCTTATTTTGCAGAAGTTTCTGAACTTAAACATTAGGATGGATCAACCGGACTCTTCTCAACAGGAAATATTGCACTACCTCAAGACAAACTTTCTAGCACCACCTCCACCATCCGTCTCCAATGTGTGATGCTCAAGGTTGCTGAAGACTAAAATGCATATCATCTAGGATTCATGAGCATTGTTTTTGGGTGTTTCATGTAGTTTTTTGTGTTATACTTTATAGACTTCTTTCTATGTAATAACACTTTGTCTTACTTTTCAGACTTGTTTTTCTTTAATAATAGTATTTGACTCTTTTGTGTTATTTGTTGATCATTTCTTCTATCTCTGTGTTTCTCTCTATTTTTTCTGTACTAAACTCTTTGACTCCTTTTTGGTAATGCCAAAAGAGGGAGAATGCTTATATTGTGATATGTTATCTTGTCTAATATATATCACAATATATCTTATGCAAGGGAGCTTACAGACACACACGCACACACGCGCACACACACACACATCTCCATATGTTTTTGATGCAGGATATGTATCTTATGCAGGGGGAGTTTAAAAGCATGTATATCTTTATTTTTTTGATTCAGGGGAACTTAGCTTATGTTATATATATACATATATATACTTGTTTGTTATCATCAAAAAGGAGGAGAATGTTGAATCTTGCTATCCCTACATGTTCATTACATGATTACATATCGGTTTTGTTGATCTCTCTGTATGTGTGTGTGTGTATCCCTGTGTATATACATATTTTTGTACTCACATATGCCTTGCAGATCAAAAGAAGGATATCTTGATGGAGACATAGCACATACATGGTGGTCAAGGAGTACAAGATATAACAAGGCTTTTTCATATTATTTGTAATTTTTTTAGGTTTTATAAATTTGTCAAAAGTCTTGAATACACAATTATTTACACATCCCTAGTCGACTAACCTTTCCCCTAGTCGACTAGTTAATTCTAAAATCTACTATTTTCAACTCATATATATTTTAGTCATCTAACCCCTATTTCCTAGTCGACTAATAGACTTTTACAAAGAACAACTTGGTGATAGTTTAGGTATTCAGTCGACTAATATATGACTGACGCACAAACCTAGTCGACTACCTATAGCCTAGTCGACTATACCAAATTTTGCAGAGACATGAAATCTGTTTCTATATCACCTGTAGTCGACTACTACCATTGATTAGTCGACTAATATAGGAAAAAAATGATACCTGATCGGCTAACTCTATTATCTAATCGACTATACAGTTAGTTTCGGACTATTGAATAGTTGTGTTGTAGGATCTGAAAAACTAATGTCAACACAACACTAAAACAAAGATAATTAACGTTAAATAAAATAACTTGTAAGAAAGGAAATAAATCTCAGAAAATAAGCAAATGCAAACACAAGAGATTTTATCCTGGTTCGGTCCTCGTGATCTATATCTAGTCCCCAAGTAACCCCCTTGAGATTTTTCTTATCTTGATTTTGTACATAAAAAATTAACTCCTTGTACACTACTTGACAAAACAACCTTTGTCAAATCTGTACAACTCTTCTCTACACCAAGAAGACAATTTCCTTGTATACCTCTTCGAGAAGATAACCTTGTACAATTATTCTCTTCGAGTGATTACAAAATATCCTATAAGCCTTGAAACTTGTATGTGATCGTGAACAAGGACTCATATACGTGGACTCTCAGAATTTTTCACTATAGAATAGGAATTGTGTGAAGAACAGAAAGTGAAAACTAGTTTTGTGAAAAATAGAATTTTTCAATAGAGTTTGGACAGAAAGCTATGATTTTGAATTGGTGTAATTAGCCTAGGACAACATCCCTATTTATTACTGAAACCTATGGTCAGTTAGGGCGGTTATGAAGGCAAATTTGTGTAACTACACCTAGAGGGGGTGAATAGGTGTACTGCTAATCTAATGAATAAAATGCGAAAATTAAAAACTTTATTGGCAACACACTTAATGTAACCAACGAGTGTAGTCGAATTCCCGGTGAAGGGCTCTGGACTAACTCCTCTTGATTCCTCTGAATAAGAGTTGAGGTGCTATATGAAGCTCTCGTGGTTAAACACAAGTGGGGCACACACAAATAACACAAGCATATATATGATATGGCAATATGATGCAATGCTCAAAGTAATAGAGAGAGTTAGAGAAAGTGGATCAATCGCAAACACACGGATATGTTTCGAGATTCGAGCACACAGCTCTACGTCCCCGCCTTCACACAACAGGATTTCTACTAACTTGTCCACACAGGACTCCCACACAGGGAACCTCCACTGAGAATTTTGGGTAATACAATAACCGGGAGTACACAACTCCTCTCTCAACAAAATACAACCTCTCACAGAGGCAAGGCACAACCAACACAAAATTCACCTCACACAAGAGGGGTAGGCACTTAGTCAACAAACACCAATCACCTCACACTTGAGGGATTCCAACACAAACTCCACCTCTCACTTGAGGGAGCTAAACACAATCTCCACCTCTCACTAGAGGGAGCCAACCACAACTTCCATAATCACCTCACAATAGAAGGATACCAAATTAATCTCCTCTCACTAGAGGGATATCACAATGAAGGAAGTTTGCAACTTGGTGGTTTCCACAACCACAAACTAATTTTCCCCACAAAATAAAGATCCTAATAGATAGGATAGTAGATAAGCTCAAGTGTGGAAAATAAAGAGTTTGAAAATGAAAACACAAAGAAAAACACTTGGGAAAACAACTAGAATAAGTTTGAAATGAAAATCAAAAGCAATATCCCAAATATCCAATTTTTCTTTGATTTTTCCAGCCCTTTAAAATAAATAAAGATGAATCCTTTTGGCTCTAAAAACTCTTTTGAAAACTTGTATAAAACACTTATAAATAGGAGAAATTTTGCTCTTGGAAGTCTTGGTGAAAACCAACTTCAAATGGGGTATTTATAACCCCCATAAAAATTCTGCCCGTTAGAAGCTGACAAGGTCAAAAATGACCTTCCGGTCGACCGGCCAACGGTAAAAAATTTGACCGTTGAGCCTGCCGGTCGACCGCGCCAGATCCAGAGAGCAATTGCTCTCTGGCCGGTCGATCGCTCGGTCGACCGTGCCAAGGCTCACAGTCAACCGCTCGGTTCACCGCCCCCACCCGAGAGTGGGGCACTTTCAGTCGGTCGACCGCTCGGTCGACCGGCCTAAGTAGCTGGTTACCGTGCACGTTCTTGTGCACGTCGGTCGACAGGTCCGGTCGACCGACTCTTGGTCCGGTCGACTGGCCCGGTCGACCGCCAGAGCATGGCAGGGCAATTATAGGATTTAAAACTTGGGTTTTTAATTAACAAATAAATCCCATAAAATCTCTAAACATCTACAAAAAAAGTTTCAGTATAATACTTTGATATATAAACATGTTTGATTAAAATCAAACCATGTTACAAACATTTTGAACTATTTTTTGTGTTATGGAAATTTTATCGAAAACCAAATTCCGTATTTTCCAAAACTTGAATTTTTGAGATGAAAAATCGTTTTATCCAAAACTCATCCAAATACAAAAACATGATATTGAAATGACTTGAAGCATGTTGTATATGGATATAATCTAATATACATGAAAGATATATATATCATTGTTTTTGACTTAAAATCTAAAAATGCGTTTTGTTAAAATACCAAAACACAAACTTATGAAATAGACTATCAAACTAAGTTTGTTTAAATAGTTGAATCATACATGTATATAGAACAAATCTAATATACATTAAACCATGTCAACTTTTTGATTCTATCTATTCATGAAAATCAAGATCGGTTAAATAAAAAATCGAAAACCAAAACATGAAACTTAAACAAGTGTGTGTGTTGTGAACTTGAGCATATCACACTATGTAATCTTTAACAAATGAATCTAAAACATAAACTAAACTATGTACCGAAATCTTCTTGTAGAGCACCGTCTCCAAGTCGACTCGATCCAAACGTAATCCACCGAGCTTGACTCCAACGAGTGCTAGATATGAACTTTGATGCTCGGGCTCTTGAATCACCATGTGAAAGCTCCAAAATACCTTTATTGAAGCTAATCACCTACTAATATCTTGGTTAAGTATCTAAAACTAAACATCACAAGATTATTAGTAAACTATAACTACATGAGTTAATCATCATCAAAACTAGAGTGGAAGGCCCCTGGGCCAACAATCTCCCCCTTTTTGATGATGACAAAACTCATGGAGTTATATATGCATGGATTAAAGTTAAGCTTCAAAGAAGCTCCCCCTTAACTCATGCATAGCAATAAACAATAAATATATGCAATGAATACTAAACATGAATACGCATCAACATGCATAAAACAATGAAATGAACATGCTCTTGATACCAAATTTTTAAAATAAATTCCTTTCCCTTTTTGAAATAAACATGTTCTTAAATAATTGCTCTTGATACCAATAAAAATTTCAATTTGAAAACTTTATCAATAACAAAGCTTTTGATACCAATCAATTAAAAAAAAACTCTTGAAAGCTTTTGAAACTAATCAATAAAATAATTCTTGATACCAATTGAAAGATAATCAATACAAACTCTTGATACCAACAATAAAAATTTTAACAAACGTTTCTTGATATCAATAAAACAAAACAACAAAGTATGAAACAGTAAAAGCTCTTGATACCAAATTGAAACTCAAATAAACTAATAAACATGCATATAAACTCACAAATACTTCTCCCCCTTTTTGTCAATCATCAACAAAGGGATCAAAGAAAACAATAAAACAATGTTCTCCCCCTTTTTGTCTTAAACAAAAAAATCTCAATTAGGGGTGAAATCAAATCAAAATATTATGATACCAATTAAAAATAATATATCAATTTAGTGCATCATGATATCAATAAATCATACCAATTGAAAGTACATAAAATAAATGTTTTTAACATAAATTTAAATACTAATTGTAAGTAAATAAATCATTTTGACGAATCCAACCAAATATTTTGATATCAATTAAAAGATATATAGATAATCTTGATATCAATAGTAAAGATTAGTACCAATTGAAAGTAATTTTCATTAGAAGTAAATGATACCAACAATAATCAATATCCTTTTCCAATCATTTTTCATAAAGTGTGGGAGTAAAATACGAAAGGTAAACAAAATCACTTGAAAAGTGAAATATAAATTTTCTCCCCCTTTATGAAATACCAAACAAAATGATACATAAGCTTGTATAAGATACCAATTGAAACATAATCAATTGAAATATAATAGTCATTTAAGAAATCAAGCTTAGCATAACTAAAATTTGTGCTCAAAGATATAGAGATATAGTACACAAATAAAACATATATATGTATAGAAAATTGAATACCAATTGAAATTGATACTATTTGAAGTGTAAGCATACATATATAAAAACATATATGAGTATACAAAAAGAATGTCAATAGTGATACCAATTGAAAAGATCCAATGATACCAATTGAAAACATAATAAAATCAAGTGTATAACTCATATTTCCTATCACCCATTTCATGCACTTGTTTAAAAGAATTTTCAATAATAAGTATATAAGGCATGGTCGCCCAACCAACTGCCCTTAAATGGGTAGGGGTTTTTAAAAATAAGTTTGAAAGTATAATATGTTTGAAAAACTCTACCATAATGAAGAATACGAACTAGTTATAAGAAAAAAATTTGTAAACTAGTACGAAATCCTTCAAGCAAGGAATGAAACAAAAATATATTTCATGAAAATATGAAAATCACATGATCATCAAATACTCAATGGTCTATAAAGTATATATAGTCTCATGAAAATAAAACATGAGTAAACATTAAATAATGTGAGTGTATAATATTTATGTGAAACACATTATCTGAAACTAGGCAATCGAGCTCAATATGAAATTCCTTAAAAACATGAAAATAATCAAAACAATTTAATCTTCAAGGCATATGTATGTCTTGTACGAACTAAAGAATACATACATATCTAAACATAACGAGTCCACAAAAGTATATGCATAAAGGCAAGTGGCTCAAGGATGTATATGTATAACAATTAGTTTGGATAAAATAAACATATACATGAAGTTAAACATAAACATGAAAACATGTAAAAAATAGGAATACAAGTCAAAATGTATGAATCATCAAAACTAGGCTATACTAGTACATCTAATGAGTACAAATGAGCTTTCAAGCACAAACATATAATGGTCTATTTGTGGCTCACTAGTTGTACAAGTATATATCCAAGTTTTAATGAAAACTAACATCTAAACATGTAATCAAAATATGAAGCATAGAAATCAAAACAAAAACTCATATGATCATTATGGCAAATGCACATGCATTAGATCTAGGACATACACATTAGTTAAAACAAATGTGAGAACACAAAGATATAAATTCATATTAAACATGGGTGTCTCAAATAACTAAACATGTATATCACTAATCTAAATATTATGGTATATAACATACTAATCATGAAACATCAAAACATGCTAAAATCAATGATATGAAATGTATGTAAACAATAAATGAGGAGTTAGAGACCGTTACCAAAACCATGAGGGCAACTCTCCATATCTCCAAAGCGAGGTGGTCCTCCCACCAAACTCCTCTTGAAAGTGATGCATCCAAAAAGTCCTCTTTTAGCTCGGAATGCATCCACCTCAAGGCACCATCGCTCTCACGTCATGCGAGAGCCCACACCTACATCAAATAACATAGGGGTGGTCTTTGGTACCCACACTCTTTTGGGTCCATGGGGGTTAGCTCCTTTCCTAACACAAACAAGTTTAGTTGCTAAATTTACATCATGTATCTTATCATAGCAAAATTTAGCAAGGTGGCCCTTACGTCCACAATGTGTACAAGTGTACACATAAGCATACATCGTGTTATGGGAGTGAACGTGGGAAGCATGTTTATGCAAAGATGGAACTTGTTTTTTTCGAAACATAGATTCTAACCGTGAGTGGTTCAAAGCACAATGGCTCAAAGTGGAGCCCAAACAATCAACACTCTTCTTAAGCATAGATATCATTTTCAATTATAGAAGAGGTGGTGCATGCAATAGGTAAGCTAGATAGTGAAGCTACACTAGCATGACAAACATGAGAATCTATATCATTTTTCAAAGATTTATTTTTCTTTAAACAATTTTCCAATTCTTGTGAAATCAAATCAATTTTGTTTTTCAAAGAAACATTTTCTTTTACAACAAAATCAACTTTTGAAGATAAAGCCTCATTTTTTTTAAAACATTATTAAAATCATTTTTATTTTTTCAAAATCTTGTTTTCATTTAGGGCAAGATCAAGTTGGGATTTAAATGAGTCACGTTCACTTGAAATCTCATCCCTTTCTTGCAAAGCAATCTCAAGTCTAGAAGATAAATTTTTATTTTCTTCTTTTAAACTAAAATGATCATTTTTCAAAAGTTTATATTTTGAAATCAAATTTTCACAATTTTTGGCAAGTTCATCATTTAAGGCTTGTGCATCCATACACTCATTGCAATGAGATCTAGTACTAACATCTAGTTGAGTGTCCGAATGTACCTCAAGGGTGTCATTCCCTTGGACCATGAAGCAACGTTCATCGGACTCGTCTCGACTAGATCTCCTCTTCTTATTGATAAGCGTTGGTAGCTCGGGAGATGTCAAAATGCTCCATACTGTAAAAGCCGAATCATAGTGAGTAAACACATGTAAATACCTTTTATCAAGGGATGCTCTAAGTGCCTTTAGGGCTAGTGCATTGGCCTCTATATGCTTGCTATCACTATGGTAGGATTCCTTGGTAATGGCAAGGTGAACTCTATATCCTAGGGCTTTCAAATGACAACTCATCATAATCTTCCATATATCAAGTCTAGAGATATCAAACATGGGAGGGCTATCCATGAGTGCAAACTATATGTGTGCAAATGCAAATACAAATATAGATTAGCAAAACCAAGATCACACTCCTGGGTGGTTAAACCTAATATCAGGAGCGTAGGCTCTGATACCAATTGTAAGTACACCTAGAGGGGGGTGAATAGGTGTACTGCTAATCTAATGAACAAAATGTGAAAATTAAAAACTTTACTTGGCAACACACTTAATGTAACCAACGAGTGTAACCGAATTCCCAGTGAAGGGCCCTGGACTAACTCCTCTTGATTCCTCTGAATAAGAGTTGAGGTGCTATATGATGCTCTCGTGGTTAAACACAAGTGAGGCACACACAAACAACACAAGTATATATATGATATGGCAATATGATGCAATACTCAAAGTAATAGAGAGAGTTATAGAAAGTGGATCAATCGCAAACACACATATATGTTTTGAGGTTCGAGCACACAACTCTATGTCCCACCTTCACACAGAAGGATTTCCACTAACTTGTCCACACAGGACTCCCACACATGGAACCTCCACTGAGGATTTTGGGCAATACAATAACTGGGAGTACACAACTCCTCGCTCAACAAAATACAACCTCTCATAGACGCAAGGTACAACCAACACAAAATCTACCTCACACAAGAGGGGTAGGCACTTAGCCAACAAACACCAATCACCTCACACTTGAGGGATTCCAACACAAACTCCACCTCTCACTAGAGGGAGCTAAACACAATCTCCACCTCTCACTAGAGGGAGCCAACCACAACTTCCACAATCACCTCACAATAGAGGGATACCAAATCAATCTCCTCTCACTAGAGGGATATCATAATGAAGGAAGTTTACAACTTGGTGTTTTTCACAACTACAAACTAATTTTTCCACAAAATAAAGATCCTTATAGATAGGACAGTAGAAAAGCTCAAGTGTGAAAAATAAAGAGTTTGGAAATGAAAACACAAAGAAGAACACTTGGGAAAACAACTAGAATAAGTTTGAAATGAAGATCAAAAGCAATATCCCAAATATCCATTTTTTCCTTGATTTTTCCAGCCCTTTAAAACAAATAAAGATGAATCCTTTTGGCTCTAAAAACTCTTTTGAAAACTTGTATAAAACACTTGTAAATAGGAGAAATTTTACTCTTGGAAGTCTTGGTGAAAACCAACTTCAAATGGGGTATTATAACCCCCATAAAAACTCTGCCCGTTGGCAGCTGACAAGGTCAAAAATGGCCTTCCGGACGACCGGCCGGTCGACCAGCCAACGGTCAAAAATTTGACCGTTGAGCCTACCGGTCGACCGCTCGGTCGACTGTGCCAGATCCAGAGAGCAATTGCTCTCTGGCCGGTCGACCGATCGGTCGACCGTGCCAAGGCTCACGGTCGACCGCTCGGTCGACCGCCCCCACCCGAGAGTGGGGCACTTTCAGTCGGTCGACCGCTCGATCGACCGGCTAAGTGGCTGGTCAGCGTGCACGTTCTTGTGCACGTCGGTCGACCGTTCCGGTCGACCGACTCTTGGCCCGGTTGACCGGCCCGGTCGATCGCCAGAGCCTGGCAGGACAAATTATAGGATTTAAAACTTGAGTTTTTAATTAACAAATAAATCCCATAAAATCTCTAAAAATCCACAAAAATAGTTTCAGTATAATATTTTGATATACAAACATGTTTGATTAAAATTAAACCATGTTACAAATATTTTGAACTATTTTTTGTGTTATGAAATTTTACCGAAAACCAAATTTTGTATTTTCTAAAACTTGGATTTTTGAGATGAAAAATCATTTTGTCCAAAACTCATCCAAATATAAAAACATGATATTGAAATGACTTGAAGCATGTTGTATATAAATATAATCCAATATACATGAAAGATATATATATCATTGTTTTTGACTTAAAATCCAAAAATGCGTTTTGTTAAAATACCAAAACACCAAACTCATAAAATAGACTATCAAACTATGTTTGTTTAAATAGTTGAAGAATACATGTATATAGAACAAATCAAATATACATTAAACCATGTAAACTTATTGATTCTATCTATTCATGAAAACCAAGATCGGTTAAACCAAAAACCGAAAACAAAACATGAAACTTAAACAAGTGTGTGTGTTGTGAACTTGAGCACTATCTAATCTTTAACAAATGGATCTAAAACATAAACTAAACTATGTACCGAAGTCTTTTTTTAGAGCGCCGTCTCCAAATCGACTCGATCCAAACGTGATCCATCGAGCTTGACTGCAACGAGTGCTAGATATGAACTTTGACGCTCGGGCTCTTGAATCACCATGTGAAAGCTCCAAAATACCTTTGTTGAAGCTAATCACCTACTAATATCTTGGTTAAGTATCTGAAACTAAACATCACAAGATTATTAGTAAACTATAACTACATGAGTTAATCATCATCAAAACTAGAGTGGAAGGCCTCTAGGCTAACAATTTGAATATTAGAATGTTGGATAAACTCCAAAAAATCAATAACTGTTTAACAGTCAGAAACTGTTACGAGTCAACTAGGATAGGGAGTAAGTCAACTAGTATAGGCATTTTTGACTTAGTTAGTCGACTAGCAGAAGGGATCAGTCGACTATCAGATATATGATACAGATTGCAAGTTTCTAAAAACTACTATTAGTTGACTTATAGAATAGGATAGTCGACTAATATTGATTACAGTCAACAAACAGAGAGTGGATATCTTTTCTTGACAGGACATAGTCGACTATAGACTTATGATAAGTCGACTAGCAACTGTATTAGTCGACTATAGGAAGGGTCAAGTCAACTAATAAGACTATTTTGTGTGTGTGCGATCAAGACTTTTAACCAATATCTAAAAATATACAAAAATGGTACAAATTACGTTTGTTATCATCAAAATAAGTTCCAACATGTGCAAGTTTTTGATTTTTCTGATGTTTTCCCACACTTTTATTATTCAAATTCAAATCAAAAAGCCACCCCAACTGCCTGAATTTTTTTGTTATAAATAGAGGTTGATTGAATTGATTTAGATACAACTTTTCATAGAAAATATTTTGTCAAAACTCTGAACAAATTCTGTTTTTCAGAAAATTTTCTCTTTGATTCTTTCTTCACCCAATTTTATTCCTAGTGAAGAAAATCTGAGAGTTCCACTATAAGATCCTTTTAAATTCACTTCAACACAAAAGTCAAGACTTATAGGATAATTGTCTTACTGCAACGAAGGTCTTCTCGGAAGAGGTGTGCATATTTGATGAAGGAATTTGTCAAGTGATGTACTACTGTTGGTTTTGAGGGTTTTCAAAATCAGGTTAAGAAAAATCTCAAACGGGTGCTTCGGGACTGGATGTAGGTCAAGAAAACCAAAGCAGGATAAAATATCTTGTATTTGCATATGCTTTTCTGTGTTTGATTCTGTGCATATTCATTATTTCTTATAAGTTATTTACATTTCTTATTTAGAATTTTTAAAATACTTTTCACTCCCTCTAGTGTTTGTGTTGTCATAGTTTTAGATCCTACATACTAATCTTCATTGAAGAATCATCGTTACAAAACTCTTGATCTTCTCAAAACTCACATTACAACCCACAAAACTCTCCTCTCAATTGCTTTTTAGCCTTCTAGTCTACAATTCTATTCACCAATATAGATATTTATAGGGAAAAGTGGGAGATAGGATAAGATACAGAGATATTCCCTAATTCAAATCCCAGGCCACGAGTTTGAAAAACACCTAGAGGGGGGGTGAATAGGTGTTATGCTAATCAAATGCACTTTTAAAAATAAGTTAAGATATATGATGCAAGCGGTCACTAAAAACAAGAAATTGAAGCTAAATTTCCCGTGAAGGGCTCTAGAACTTCTCCTCTTTGATTCCTCTAGATTATGAGTGGAGGTGCTTAATTGCTTCCTTGTTGATATGAGTATAGACTGAAAATGCAAGAATATGAAATGAATGCAATAAGGAAGACAGGGCAAGTATTAGCACAAGTATAAGAATGTAAAACAACAAAGAGAAAAAGGAAATCAATCGCAAACACAATAGAATTAGTTTCGAGGTTCGAGCCAGTGCTCTACGTCCCTGCCTTCACCACTATGAAGGATTTCCACTAAATCCACAAAGGGAACTTCCACACAGGAACCTTACACCCAAGGGATTACAATTGGTCTAGACAAGACCGGAGTACCCAACTCCAACAATACTATCCTCACACAAGAGGAACCACAACTCAAAGGAATACAAGTCACTTGGTGATCTAGAAAGAACACAAACTCTCTCTTACAACTTCTATAGAGTGGAGTATGATTTTTGTCTCAAGAAATAAAGTGAGAAAAATTTCAGTAGTAAAAGTATAGAAGACTTGAAAACTAACTGAAAAATTTAGCAATAGAAAGAACTTTGAAAATGGAAAGCAATGAAACACTTCTTCTCTTGAAAACACTTGAAACTTAGATATTTTTCTTGTGTAAAACCAAAGACCCATGACCCCTATTTATAGGCAAAGGATAAATACTATTCATAAGTGTTACCAAGTCATTAGGGGTGAGTTTAGCCACTTGGAAACAAGAAATAGTCGTTGGAACCCATAAAAAACAAAACAGATCCAAAATAGAGCCGTTGGGTGAATCTGGATAGCTGCCGGTCAACCGGTCGGTCGACCGGCAGGCCATGTGGCAAAGTAGCCGTTGGCTCCGATCAATCGCCTAGTCGACCGCCAGGCAGTTTTAAAAAGAGTGTTTTGAACTGCCGGTCGACCGGCCTAAACAGAGAGTAAGTGGCTTGCAGTCGGTCGATCGCAGGGGTTGACGGTCGACCACCCCGGTCAACCGCCCCGGTCGACCGACAGACGTGCACAGCGTGCACGTCCACGGCCATAAGGCCTGATCGACCGAGTTGGCCAGAAACAGTGACGGTCGACCGCCGGTCGACCGTACAGGCCTGAAATAGGATAAAAAAATAGATTTTTGGATATGAAAATATTTTTAAAACAATTTTCATTAGTTTGAGGGTTAAGAAGCATGGTATAGGAGATAAAATACATGTTCTAAACTTGATATAAAAATTTAAAAAATTATGAAACATGTATATCAACCAAACAGCAACAAAAACCAATATCACCAAAAACTTGTATTTTGAAAAGTGTATTTTTGTGTGTGTAATTTCTTGAGCACATATATCATATCCTTACTCTTTAACATACTAAAACTCTTACAAGGGTCTAGGAGACTACAAGGTCTTCAATCGGGCTTTTCTATTTGCATCGTTGAGTGTGCTTGAATTCTTGATCCCGTATTTGAGTCATTTTGAGTCAACATCACCTTCCTTTAGGGAAGAAACATTTTAAATCCTAATAACCCTGAAATAATTTTAAACACTTAAACTTTATTAGTACAAATAACTATATATGTTTTGTGATGATCAAAACTCTAAAACCGGGTGATTGCAACTTTGGGCCAACAATCTCCCTCTTTTTGATGATGACAAAACATATGAGTTATTTAGAAACAAATGTGGAAGGAGCTTGAAAAAGCTCCCCCTCAAATCATGCTATCTATCAAAAAACATGAATTGAAAAGTATGCATGAAAAAGAAATACATGAAAAAGAAATAATAACTCAAAATTATTTTTCTTCCTTTTTGTCATGCATCAAAAAGGGTCAAGTCAATAAAAACATGTTTCATGAATCCATAATATAAACATTTAATTCAGCACAAATAAATGAAAATCTATTATAATCAAGAGGTTTAGTAAAAATATCGACAAGTTGAAATTCGGTGGAAACATAATCAATTTCAATATCACCTTTCTCTTAATGATCTCTAAGAAAGTGATATCGAATGTCAATGTGCTTTGTCTTACTATGCTGACATGCATTTTTAGTCATATGAATAGTACTAGTATTATCACAAAATATTTTAATATGGTCATAATAAAAATCATAATCAAGGAGAGTATGTTACATCCAAAGGACTTTGCATAACAAGCCCCGGCCGCAACATACTCCGCCTCAGCGGTTGAGAGGGCTAGAGAATTTTATTTTTGGAAGACCATGAAACAAGGCAATTTCCTAGAAACTGACAGGTTCCACTAGTACTCTTCCTATCCACTCTACAAGCCACATAGTCGGCATCTGAAAAACTCGTCATGAAAAATTGTCCAGTCTTCGAATACCACAAACCCATTCTAATGGTGCCCTTAAGATATCTAATAATGCATTTTACCGCAATCAAATGGGACTCTTTAGGACACGATTGAAATCTAGCACAAAGACAAACACTAAACATAATATCCGGCCTACTAACCGTTAAATATAATAAACTACCAATCATGCTACGATAGAGTTTAATGTCTACATTTATACCTTGTTCATCCTTATCAAGCTATGTTGTGGTAGCCATGGGAGTTTTGCTTGTCTTAGCCCCTTCAAGCCCAAATTTCTTAATGAGTTCCTTCGTGTACTTGGCTTGATTTATAAAAATCCCATTACTCCTTTGCTTGATTTAGAGTCCAAGAAAGTAGTTAAGTTCGCCCATCATAGACATCTCAAATTCCTCCTTCATACATGATTCAAAATCCTTGCAAAGTTTCAGTAGATCCAAATATAATATCATCAACATATATTTGGACAATAAGAATATCATCTTCAATATGTTTAGTAAACAAAGTGATATCAATTGTTCCCTTAGAAAAACCATTTGAAATAAGAAATGATGAAAGTCTTTCATACCAAGCTCTAGGAGCTTGTTTTAAACTATATAAAGCATTGTCTAGTTTGAAAAAAAAATCCGGATGTGTAAGATCAACAAACCCAGGGGGTTGTTCAACATACACCTCCTCTTCAATAAACCCATTTAAAAATATACTTTAACATCCATTTGAAAAGTTTGAAATCTTTATAGGAAGCAAAAGCAAGTGTTATCCGTATGGCTTCAAGCCGTGCTACGGGTGCAATGCAAAGGTTTCCTCAAAATCGATACCTTCGATTTGGGTGTAAGCTTGGACCACTAACCTAGCCTTATTCCTAACAACATTACTCGATTCATCCAACTTGTTCCTAGAAATCCATTTAGTACCGATTGTTAGTCTATCATGGGGTCTAGGGACAAGATGCCAAACTTGATTGCGCTTAAATTGATTGAGCTCCTCTTGCATGGCAAGCAACTAATATGAGTCGCACTCGATTTTGATGATGTTCTTTGGTTCAAAATGAAAAATAAAAGCATAATGGCCACAAAGAGTAATGGAGTTTAGAGCGAGTAGTTACCCCTTTTGATACATTACCTATAATTAGATCCTTGGGATGATGTGGAATGAATCTCCAATCCTTTGGAAGTGGTTATGGTGGCTCCACTTTTACTTATTGAACTTTACTTTGCACATCAATCTTTGGCTCGTCTTCTTTTATAGGTGAGTCCTTCAAGGTCATCTTCTCCATGTCTTCACCTAAGAAATCTATTTTTACAACACTCTCATGAAAAATATTAGATTCCTCAAACTTTACATGTATAGATTCTTAAGTAGTTATTGTAGATTTATTGAAGATTCTATAGGCTTTACTAGTGTTAGAGTAACTGACAAAAATAGATTCATAAGATTTTGCATCAAACTTACCTAAATTATCTTTAGTATTTAAAACAAAATATTTACAACTAAAAACTTTGAAATAAAAAACATTTGGTTTTCTTGAATAGTAAATTTCAAAAGAAGATTTAGAAGTGTTTTTGCAAAAGAAAACCCTATTTGATATGTAACAAGATTGTTTACGGCCTCGTCCATAGGTATTGAGGGAGACCGTATTCATTTATCATAGTCCTAGCCATTTCTTGAAGTGTTCGATTTTTACTCTCAACTACTTCATTTTATTGTGGAGTTCTGGGACAAGATAATTCATGTTTAATTCCATTTTCTTCACAGTAAGTGATAAAAGATTGGCTATTGAATTCACCACCTCTATTACTCCTTATTCGTAAAATTGAAGAATCATTTTCCTTTTCAACTAGTTTCCTAAATGTTTGAAAATGTGAAAAGGCTTGATTTTTGTGTTCTAAAAAGAAAACCCAAGTAAAACGAGAAAAATCATCAACCAAAATAAAAGCAAAATGATTTCCACTTAGACTTTTGATTTTAGTAGGACCAAATAAATCCATATAAATTAACTCCAAAGGTCGTGATATCATGATATCCTTGATGGATTTGAAAGAGGACTTGGTTTATTTTTCAAGTTGGCACGCATCGCAAATGCGATCCTTTTCAAATTTCAAGTAAGGAATATCTTTCACCGTGTGCTTGTTGTTTATTCTAGATAGATGGTCAAATGAAATATGGCCTAGTCTCCTATGCCACAACCAAGAGTCATCATTGAAGGCATTCAACCAAGTGGCATTACGTTGCATATTAGACATATCAATCATGTATACATTATTTTCACGAAATCCGAAAAGTATACATTTGTCTATCAAAAATATTACAAGCTAAATCATCAAAAATCACATTAAAACCTTTATCACAAAGTTGACTAAGACTCAAGAGATTATGCTTGAGGCCATCAATTAAAGCAACATTTTCAATCATAGGAGATGAACCAAGTTTAATGTTACCTATACCAACAATCTTTCCTTGGAATCATCTCCGAAGGTGACGGTGTCACCTTCATGGTATCTTGATAGGGTTGCAAAGTTGTTGATATCCATGTCATGTGCCTTAAGCAACCACTATCAAGATACCACCCTCCCTACGTCTTTGAGCTTTGGAGTGTACCTACATCATGTAACACAATTGTTGATTTTGGTACCCAAATTTTCTTGGGTCCTTTAACATTAGCATTACGAACCCAAACATGATTATTTGAGGCACTTAATCTATCAAAACAATATTTAGCTAAGTGACCCTTTCGGTCACAATAGGGGCATGCATAAATTTTACCATACATGAATGCATGATGAGTGTGAAGAGTGTGAATGTTTGGTTTGTGCACATGTTTGGCATGATGAGAGTGCACATGTGACTTGTGAGCATGGGTGTGTGTAGCATGAGATTGTTTTTTTGGGCTATGTTTCTTAGGAAACCTAGCCTCTAATCTAGATTTATCAAATTCACATTTCTTTAAAACTTCTCCCAAAGAGTTAATTATATTCTTTAGCATGGAAATCTCACCTTTTTCTGTCAAAGAAAATTTAGCTTTACAAGAAATCTTATAAGGATCAAAATCTTTTTGAGTAGAAGTGAGAATTGAAAACAATTCATCCTTTTCTTTTGTGAGCAAGAAAACTTTATGGTTAAGAGTTTCATTTTCCTTTTCATTTTTAAATATTTCTTTTTAAGAAATTCATAATTATGAGATAATTCTTCAAAAGCTTCTCCTAATTCATCCATGGATAATTCACAATCTGCAATAGATGATTCAGAGATTACCTTATTTGTGTTTTCATTTGCCATGAAATACATGTGGGTCGTGTCAACTTCTTCTTCGGATTCACTATCCGTATCCCAAGTAGCCTTTAAAGCCTTCTTCATGTATGGCTTCTTAGAGGTGGAGGGTTTGCTCTTATTTTTCGGACACTCCGCAATAATGTGCCCCGGCTTTCGGCAATTGAAGCAAATGATCTTCTTTTCATCTTTTCCTTGCCATCTTCTTCTTATTTGAAATTTTGCTTTATTGTACATTCTCTGAACATTCTTCATAAGAAGAGAGAGATCTTCATCATCCTCTTCTTCATCATCTTCATCGGAGTAGGTGTAAGAGCTTTTGAAAGTGATTGTTTTCTTCTTTAGAGGAGCCATTTCTTCTCTAGCTTTTCTCTCCATCTCATGGGTCTTGAGGTTCCCAATAAGACCAATGAGCTCCATTTCCTCTTTGTTGTTGAGCTCCTTTAAGGTTGTAACTTTGACTTCCCAAGATGGAGGGAGTGCACGAATGATCTTCCTCACTTTTTGATCGTTATCAATGTCGTCACCTAAAGAAGCAAGCCCTTTAGTAATTTTGTAAATTTAGTAACCATATCATCAATAGATTCATTTTCTTGCGTGGTAAAGTTTTCATATTGGGAACGTATGAGGTCAACTTTAGCCCTCTTAACTTGTGATGTTCCCTCATGAGTGACTAAAAGGTGAGTCTAAATCTCATATACGGATTTGCAATGTATGACTCTAGCAATGTCATCATCATTAAGAGCTTGAAGTAAGGTATAGTGTGCCCTAACATTTGCGTCAAACTCTTTCGTGGCAATATCGGACCAAGCGTCCTCATCACCAAGGGGTGCGCTAAAAGGTTTAGTCACCGCCTTTGCAACCCGGCTTCCTAAGGATTGCAAAAATACGGTCATCTTAACCTTCAATATGGGAAAGTTAAGGCCATCAAACTGGGTGGGGTCTTAATACCTTCGGCCATCTTTACTAAAGTGTATGAGGATGAAATATGAAAATGATAATTAGCAATTAAGGATCTCTTTAAGGATGTTAAGCCAAGAACCTAGAGACCAAAACTCTGAAACCAATTGAAAAACACCTGGGGGGGGTGAATAGGTGTTATGCTAATCAAATGCACTTTTAAAAATAAGTTAAGATATATGATGCAAGCGGTCACTCAAAATAAGAAATTGAAGTCAAATTCGCCATGAAGGGCTCTAGAACTTCTCCTCTTTGATTCCTCTAGATTATGAGTTGAGGTACTTAATTGCTTCCTTGTTGATATCAGTATAGACCGAAAATGCAAGAATATGAAATGAATGTAATAATAAAAACAAGGCAAGTATTAGCACAAGTATAAGAATATAAAACAACAAAGAGCAAAAGGAAATCTATCGCAAACACAATAGAATTTGTTTCGATGTTCGAGTCACTGCTCTATGTCCCCGCCTTCACCACTATGAAGGATTTCCACTAAATCTTCAAAGGGAACTCCCACACAGGAACCTTACACCCAAGGGATTGCAATTAGTCTACACAAGACCGGAGTACCCAACTCAAACAATACTATCCTCACACAAGAGGAATCACAAAAGTCACTTGGTGATCTAGAAAGATCACAAACTCTCTCTTACAACTTCAATAGAGTGAAGCATGATTTTTGGCTCAAGAAGTAAAGTGAGAGAAAAATTTCAGTAGTAAAAGTATAGAAGACTTGAAAACCAAATGAAAAATTTAGCAATAGAAAGAACTTTGAAATGGAAAATAATGAAATACTTCTTCTCTTGAAAACACTTGAAACTTGGATATTTTTCTTGTGTAAAACAAGGACCCATGACCCCTATTATAGGCAAAGGAAAAATACTATTCATAAGTGTTACCAGGTCATTAGGGGTGAGTTTAGCCACTTGAAAATAAGAAATAGCCGTTGGAACCCATAAAAAATAAAACAATCTAAAATAGAGCCGTTGGGTGAATCTGGACAGCTGCCGGTCGATCGGTAGGCCATCTGGCAAAGTAGCCGTCGGCTCCGGTCGACCGCCAGGCAGTTTTAAAAGGAGTGTTTTAAACTGCCAGTCAACCGGCTCGGTCGACCGGCCCAAACAGAGAGTGAGTGGCTTGTAGTCGGTCAACCGCAGGGGTTGACGGTCGACCGCCCCGGTCGACTGACAGACGTGCACAGCGTGCATATCCACAGTCGTAAGGCCCGGTCAACCGACTGGTCGACCGTACAGGCCTGAAATAGGATAAAAAATAGATTTTTGGATATTGAAATATTTTTAAAATATTTTTCATTGGTTTGAGGGTTAAGAAGCATGGTATAGGAGATAAAATACATGTTCGAAACTTGATATAAAAATTTGAAAAATTATGATACATGTATATCAACCAAACATGCAACAAAACCAATATCACAAAAAACTTGTATTTTGAAAAATGTATTTTTGTGTGTGTAACTTCTTGAGCATATATATCATATCCTTACTCTTTAACATACTAAAACTCTTACAAGAGTCTAGGAGACTACATGATCTTCAATCGGGCTTTTCCATTTGCATCGTTGAGTGTGCTTGAATTCTTGATCCCGTATTTGAGTCATCTTAAGTCAACACTACCTTCCTTTAGGGAAGAAACATCTTGAATCCTAATAACCCTGAAATAATCTTAACACTTAAATTGATTAATACAAATAACTATATATGTTTGTGATCATCAAAACTCTAAAACCGGGTGATTGTAACTATGACCAATAGAGTTTTCGCAGCCATCCTCTGGCCATAGAGCCAGAGGAAGGGGGCTCTCCTCCATTCATTGACGCTTTATTCTTTTATCCACTTGGAATTTTAGTCTTTCTTGTATAATTGATGATATATCCCTTTATCCTCAGCGAAACTGATTAGGTCTTCAAAAATCCATTTTTGCTTTGAATTTTGACTGGTATTATTATATGATATATTCGGTATTCAGATAAGATGGCTTCTGAAGCTTTAGATTTGAATAAATCCCCTTAATTTGCTTGATCTTTTGAATTGTTTGGATTTAATTAGATAAATCTATCAATATGTCCATTTTCTTCATTAATTATACTGCATACCACTAAATATGAAAATACATTAAATATCATAGTTTTATTTAAAAATAAATAAAGAAAATATGACATGTGATACTAAATATGCAATGCACGTATATAATCACCCCCCACACTTATCTTTTGCTCGTCCCCGAGCAAAACAATTAAAAAGAAAAAATAGAGCTGACCTAACCTAACTCGCTTTCATAAGAATCATGGTTGCACTTAGTGCATGCAATAAGATGTTAAACTTTTAGGTTATCCTTAGAGGACGAGTTTTATCTCGTGAAGATTTCTAGCAGATTACACCCATAAAATCCATAAAGAAAGAGAAATAATTTTTTAGTATTTTAGAAAATGTATTTTGAAAAGAAGTGAAAATATTAGAAGTGTTTTTGTAAGAATTAAGCAATTTGTAAGTCATAAGAGTACCAAACTATTTATCTTTAGACTTAGTCTCTATTCAAAAAATTGTTACCAATTAAGGTTTAGGAGTCAAACTGTATTTCTCATCTAATATATTATTTTATCTTAAGTCATATGCATCTTTGTGACTATGAATATTTGACTAAGGATTCTTAAACTCTAATTATTATACATTATTTTATATATTTTTTGTCGTGATATCCCTTAGTTTGATTAGGTTTTCTAATTCACCATGTAAAGAACCATAGGTCAGTGACTCCCAAACCGGACGGTTTTAGGGCATTGAGTGAGAAAACACCTCTAGGACTTAAGGACTCGAGCAAATAAGGCCACAAAATTAAGGGTTTTTATTTATAATATGGGCCTATTTTAAGTGTGAATACTTATGCTTCATGTGGTATAAATACCCAGCTTAATTAGAGGATTTTTAATATATATTTTCTTCTTCTTTTTTATAAGACATAAAAATTTTCATTTTTGAATCCAAAGTGTGTAAGTGTATTAATGATGCATATTTCATCAAGGTAAGAATCAAGACTAAACTACTTTTCCAATTTTTCTTTCTAACCCTAGAAATCAAGCAAATTATCTTATTTTGACTAAGTATAAGAAATCCTAATTATGATTTCCTATCCCTTAAATTAACTTAATTTCTTATAAAAATAAAATAATATATAGTTTCTCTTTTCAAAAAGTTTTTTTAAAGAAAAGAAGTGTTAATATATATATTTTAAATAAAAAACCTATGTTAAGAAATCCTATGTTAGAATCCTCCCCATACTTATCTCATGCATTATTCACAATATATGAATGCATAGCATAATATAAACATAAGAATGTGACAGGTAGATAGTACCTGATGAGGATGAGTGAAAATCATCCATCATTGCCTAAAATAGAAAAAGAAAAGAAAAGAAAACACAAAAACTACAGAGAAATGGATATCAAGCAGGTATAGAGATCAATTCTAACAAACAAGATCTTCTAGAATGACTTTCTCCACTTCTACTCATGGTATGGCTTTAAACGATGGCTATTTACTTGAAAAGTGGTACCATCTGTGAAATTGTTGACCTCTATTGCATCATGTGGGTACACCTTATGAACAATATAGGGACCGGTACAACGGGATTTCAATTTTTTCGAAAAGAGATGTAAACAGGAATTATAAAGGAGGACTTTCTGTCCTGGCTGGAAATTCTTTTGAATTATGACCCTATCATGCATCATTTTCATACGGTTCTTGTACCATTTTAAACATTCATATGCATCATTCCTTATCTCTTCAAGCTTATCAAGTTGAAGTTTCCAAATCTCTCCCGCCTTGTCAAGATCAAAATTTAGGCATTTGATTGCCCAATGCGCCTTGTGTTCTATCTCGACAGGAAAGATGACAAGCTTTGCCATAGACTAACCTCTATAGAGACATTCCCATAGGAGTCTTAAACACAGTTCTGTATGCCTACAAGACATCTATCAATCGAACATACCAATCTTTTCTAGTGGTGTTTAAAGTTTTCTCTAGAATGGTCTTGATGGCTCGGTTGGAGACTTCTACTTGGCCACTAGTCTGTGGGTGGTAAGGGATGACTACCCTATGATTGATGCAATATTTTCTCATTAAAACTTCAAATGTATGATTGCAGAAATATTTTTCACCAACGCTAATGATTGCACAAAGAAAGTCAAAATGAGAAAATAAATTTTCTTTCAAGAAGTTTACCATAACTTTATGGTCATTGGATTTACATGCTACGACCTCTATCCATTTAGAGACGTAGTCAACTGGCACGAGGATATAGTGGTATCCATAGATATAGGGAAGGGACTCATGAAGTCGATGCCCCAAGCATCGAAATGGGATTTAAGTCCGTCGTGCAATTTTTCCTAATCTTTGACAATGATCATAAGATTGAGAATAGACATGAGCATCACGAAATAAGGTGGGTCAATAAAAATCACACTATAAAATTTCAATTTTCTTCCCACTGAAATGACCACCACAGGCATGGTCATGACAGAACGAAAGGATGTTCCTAAACTCTGAGTTAGGAACACAACATCGAATGATCTGATCAGCAAATATTTGAACAGATTGTTTCATCCCAGAAGAACCATTTGAACCTAGCTAAGAAACGCAATCGTTCTTGCTTAGTCCAAGAATCGGACATTTGTTCCGTGAGAAGGTAGTTCACAATGTCGGCATACAACAGAACAATCAAATGGGAAATGGACATAAGCTACTCATCGGGAAATGTCTCAAGAATAAGTAGAGTCGGATGAAGATTCGACCATTACTTTAGACAAGTGGTCTGTGATAACATTTTCAGCATTTTCAGCCCCCTTTTTATCATGAATTTCTATGTCGAATTCCTATAGGAGTAAGATCCATCAGATTAGATAGGCTTTAGCATTCTTTTTAGTGAGAAGATACTTTATTGCCGAGTGATCGGTGAAAACTAGGGCCTTAGGACCTATAAGGTAGGGACAAAATTTGTCAAAAGCGAAAACGACTACCAACAACTCTTTTTAGTGGTGGAATAGAATAGTTCAGTTGGACATCGTTAAGGGTCTTGTTGGTATAGAAAATGACATGAGAAAGTTTATCTACTCGCTGGCCTAAGATAACTCCTATCACATAGTTGGAAGTGTCACACATCTAAATGTAAGATTCCAGTCATGTGGTCGGATGATAGGTGCAAAGGTTAACTCGGTCTTGAGTCTTTCAAAAGCTGCCAAACAAGAAAGAACGAATTCAAAGGGAACATCATTTTCTAAAAATTTGCACAGAGAATTGAAAATTTTAGAAAAGTCCTTGATATAGCGGAGGTAAAACCCAGCATGGCTTAAGAAGGATCGTACCTCTCGAACAGTTTTCAGAGGTGATAATTTCGTGATTAATTCTACCTTAGTTTTATCAACCTCTATGACTTTTTTAGAAACATCGTGTCCTAAGGCAATCGCAGATTTCACCATGAAATTGCATTTCTCCCAATTAAGAGGTTCTTTTTTTTGTACCTTATCAATACTAATGATAGATGATACAGACCCTCATCAAATTTGACTCAAAGACAGAGAAATCGTTCATAAATACCACTAAAAATCACTCAACCATGTCTGAAAAGATGCTCAACACACGCTGCAGAAAGGTAGCGGGTGCATTGAATAGCCCAAAGGGCATGCAATAGTAGGCAAATGTGCCAAACAGACAGGTGAATGTCATTTTCTCTTGATCCTCACGTGCAATAGAAATTTGATTATATCTAGAATAACCATCTGGGAAGGAGTAGTAAGCATGACCGGCAAGACATTCTAACATTTGGTCGATGAATGGTAGAGAAAAATGATCTTTTCTAGTCTTGAAGTTGAGTTTCCTATAGTCTATGCACACTTGCTAACCAGTTTGAACACGAGTTAGAACTAACTCATCATTCTCTTTAGTAACAAATGTGACTCTGTACTTTTTGAGCATAACTTGCACCAGTCTAACCCACTGACTATCGGAGATAGGGTAAATGATACTCGCATCTAATAATTTCATGACCTCCGCTCTCACTACCTCTTTCAAAACAGGGTTCAAACGTCTCTGTGGTTCTTTCGAGGTTTTAACATTCTCTTCGAGATGAATTTAGTGCATTATCACAGAGGGACTAATTTTCTGGATGTCTTCTATTGTTCAACCTAGAGCTTCCTTTTGTTACTAAGAATATCTAACAACTTTCCTTCTATGTTCTCATCTAAATGAGAGAAAATGATCAAAATCAAGGTTTTCGAATCACCTAGGAAGGCATACTTTAACGTGTCAGGTAAAGGCTTGAGCTTCAACTTGGGGGCTCAATGATTGATGGAACAAGAATAGATGTTGACATAAGCAAGGGTTCTACCTTGGGTTTCCATAGATTGGTGTCCATGATGGAAATAGAATCAAACAATGCGTTGACCTCTTCTATAGACTCATCAATGTCAAAGTTCATTCCAAAGTGGGCCAAGCATTTCTCCAAAGGGTCTTTATGTAATGACTCCTCAAAGGTGTGACTGACCGACATATCAATCATATTGACCTCCTTGTAATCATCCATTATAGGTGGTTGGGAACTAGTATGAAAAACATTTAGCTCAACTGTCATATTCTCAAATGACAAGGTCATAACTTTATTCCTTCATTTAATTATAGCATCAGCAGTAGTAAGGAATAGTCTACCTAAAATCACAGGGGAGTTACTGCTTGGATTTGTCACCAGTTCAGAGTCTAAGACAACAAAGTCCGCAGGGAAATAAAATTTATCAACCTCTAATATAACATCCTCAACAATTCTCTTAGAGACCTGACCAACTTATCTGCTAAAAGCAATATAAGGTTAGTAGGTTGGAACTCCCCTAAACCTAATTGTTTGTACACATAATAGGGTAAAAGTTTTACACTCGCCCTAAATCTAACAGACATCGGTCCATAACCTCATCTCCTATCCTAACTGAAGTAGTTGGAATCCCCGGATCCTTATACTTTGGTGCAACAGTTTATTGGATAAGACAGAATACTTGTGTAACAAATGTTGCTTCATGAGAAATAGAAGTTTTTCTCTTAATAGTGGTGAGGTTCCTTAGAAATTTGGCATACAAAGGAATCTGATTGATTGCATACAAAAAAGGAATACTGATTTGGACATTTTTTGAAAACTTTCAAAAATCTCTCACAGTGATTTTCTTCCTATTGGCTTGAAGATGTTGAGGAAATGGGGTTTTGGCACAAAGAATTTCTCTTAATTGTCAAAACTTGAACATCTTTCTTTATTGACTCTTTGGGAACTCTCTCTTTTTTCCCTGATAGAATTTTCAACATTGGGATTGTCTGGTGGAACTTGGATTGGTTATCCACTCTCTGGCCCAACCGTAAAGTGTAGATAGCATGGACTTCTCGATTTGAATCATAGACAAACTTCGAATTGGCCTGTTGGAGTATTTTGAAGAACAGGTTGTCCTCTCGGGTTGGACACAGTTTGGCTAGGAAATTGTCCCTTCTCTCTCCTTCTTACAGATGCAGATACTAATCTAACTAAACCTCGATCTTGGCTATCATCTGATTTGTATTGTGATTTATTTGGGCTTAGTTCTGATTAGTTATGTAACATCCGCTCCTGAAATACATACTTAGTTGCGTATTCAGTTATGGATTGTATTTTTATTTACTTTCTGTATTTATTTTGTATTATAAATTATTTATATATCAGATCTGGATTCGTGGACTCGGAGTCAGCCCTAGTCTGAACCGGGGACCCGATCCTAGGGTATTTCTCGATTTTGTCTTTCTGGTATTCATATTTGATCGATTTTAGTTTCAAACATCATTTTTCAATATTTTAGATTTTCTATGATTTCTGAAACTTTCCTGAATTAAATTGAAAATCTTCAAAACCGGTGTCGACCAGTACCGCTGACTGATTCTTAGATTTTTTATTTACAAATAGAGTTGAATTTCTAGAAACAGTGATTGTATTATAACCTGCACACAAGAATACAGAATTTCAGAACTTTAAAATAAAGAGTGCAAGTGCTCACTTCTACCGCGATAACAAGTGGCTATGCGGGTCGTGATCCACAAGAAGGGACTAGCAATGAAAGCTTTTTAGTAAGTTCTCTTTTAAACTATAATTAATGGTTAAAAGTTCTTCTTTAGTTTCTTAAAAAGAAAAGAAAAATAAATTACAATGAAGTTAGGCAGAAAGTGAGAGATTGGAAGATGGAGAAATCAGAATTGGATATGTACAAAAAAACGGAAAAGGAGTGATAAAAGAAGTGGGTGTTGTTGGTGTTGGTGATCTAAACTAAAGAAATAAAAGAAAAGAAAGAAAAGATTAAAGAAATACTTACCTCCTTTGGTTGATGACTTACCTGGAACCCTTGCATGTTCTACCTTGCTTCGGAGGCGTTCAACGCATAAGCCATAAGATCGAGCTCAGTCCCCATTCACATTACATCATCAAGACGAACAAGAATGAAATGATACGGAGTCTTGAGGAGGAGAACATCATCATGAAATATCGTTGGCACTCACACAAACATTGTTATACTGATGCTACTAGATTCACTACTCATCATAACCAAAAGAGAAAAAGTAGAAAGAAGGAGAAGGAAACAAAAGTAAAGACGAACATAAAAAAAAGTTACCTTTTATTGCTTGCAGAAATGATGGAAGAAAGGAGGAGGTACATCGGTATCACTCTCAACATAAGCCTCTCTCTTACTTACATGAATCTCAATCTAACCTAAGCTTACAAAGAAATTAAAATTACATAAAAAGAAAACAAAAACCTACACTACAAAGAATGAAAAACTAGACTAAATCCTATCTCTGCATGGTCCTTCTTTGCCTTTGAGATTGCAGGTATTTATAGAAGAAATGCAGAGGTTAGAGGAGTATAAAGATAGAGAAAGGTGGCTATTTCTGAATTTGAATCCTCCCCTTATCTCCAAACTTGATTTGATGTAGATATTCAGTTCTGATTTGCAATTTGTTGGCGTGTTGATTGTTGAATATCACTTATCAAATGATAGAATTAGAAAGCCCTATAAGTCTGATTTCTGGATCAACTTGAATCATTAGATTTGAGATTGGTAGCGAAAGTTATGATTCAAATACTAAAATATATCCAGTCAGAATCTGAGTCAAACTTGCTTCATCTCATCCGTTGATCTTCTCTCTATCCATTTGTCTCTCTGCATTTGATATTATCCTTAGTTGATCTTTAGCTAACCAAAATGGATTTATAAAAATCTGAATTTTATCGGTTTTCATTGGTGTTATCTTTCTGATTTGCTCTGATCTTCAGCTAAACATTTGCCCTAATCCTTGATTTGTTCTAACTAGATCTGGGATCATCCTCAGCTAACCAAATAGATCCAGTTAAATATGATTTTAACTGATATTTATTTAGTTTAATCCTCTTTCTCTTCATTATTATCTTCTGCAAAATAGATATTTAAGACAAGGAAATTAGCAGATTTATTACACGATAAATGTAGGAGTGTAATGAAAAGAATATAAAATATATGTACGATCAAATAGCTTTCTCATTATTTCTTAAAATTATATTTTCTAACTAAATACTTTTTCTGAGATTTTTCTGAATTTACCAAATTTCCACCGGATTTGGTGTCGGCCAGTATCGCTGGTTGATTTCAAAATTTTTAGTTTACAATCAGAATTGAATTTCTGAATTTCACTTTCACATTACTTCTTAGAATCATATTTTCTCCTTTAATGCATTTTCTGATATTTTTCAGAATTTATCAAAATATGACCGAACCGGTGTAGACCAGAGTATCGACGGTTGACTCCAGGATTTTTAATTTGAAAACAAGATTTTATTTTTGAAAACTGATTCATATTATTCCTCAGGATGATGTTTTCTATCTCTAAGTATTTTTGGAGATTTGATCGGGGAAACCGTGCACGAAAAGTATATATTTTGAAATCTAAAATTAAAAGTGCATGCTTTGGCTTCCTCAATACTTCTGTTATAGTATAGAGGCTAAAAGGGTCAAATTCATAGGGATGGGAAGCGATAAAAATTTTACCAGTTAATTCACGTGTGTGTTAAAGTTTCTTTTATGTTTTAAAGAATCAAAAGAGAAGACAACAAAAAGTGAAAAGAGAAGAGTACGGTGAAACACGAAGAAGTGGGAACATAAAAGATAAGATATTTATGATTTTTGAGATATATCTAAAACAAAGTAAAAAGGCAAAGAAAACCCATGACTACTAACTGCTAATTGCTCCACTAACCATGCTAACCTCTTAGTGATAGTTGCCTTACATGTATCATGGCCAATACTAGTCCTTGGCTCAAGAGAGTTTCAAAGAATGACCCATATGCTAACTCATCACATCCAAACTCAACAAGCAAGTTCAAGCTATACTCAAACCATCAAAATAAATAAGAGTAAGCATGGAATAAAGTATGTTAACTTGTTAGAGAGTTAGGATGTTAGAGTGTTAGAATTCATCATCATGAGCCATCAATGGCTCTTGCAAGAACAAGTCCAAGTAGAGGCTATTAGATTCATATGGATTATCAAGTAAGAAGTTAGCAAGTTAGTGGTTAGTAGTTAGTTGCCATGAGAGAAAAATTATCTAAACATATAAAAGGAGTTGAGAGAAGAAACCAAAGAGAGGTAAAAAGAGAACCTTTCATAGATTGTCACCTTCCATTACAAGCACTCTTGCTTTCCTCTCATGTGCCACTCTCTTTTCTATTACAAGATGTACAAGAAATGAAAAATACAAAGAGGAAAAAGAAGAATAACTAACCTAAATTACTCTAAACTACAACATGAAGAACAAAACTATCCTAACTCTCTGGCTATCTCCTCTGAAGAACCCCAAAGGGGGTATTTATAAGCACCAGGAGAACCGGGGCCAGGAGGACAAACCCTGGCCCGAAGTACTGGCACAATGGTGCCAGTATAGCCGCAGAAACGCAGCCCAAGCCGCGTTTCCCCGGCTGTACTAGGGTGGTGTCGCCTGCTGTGCGCTGCCCGCTTATCCCGGCTTGGCTGCATGTCCTTATTTTTGGATTTGGGCCCCCAATTTTGACAAAATCGCCCTCCAAGGTCAATGGCTATATTTGTAGGCTTTAATCACCAATTAAATGGTGATTTTGGGCCTTCTTCTTCATTCCATACCATGGACCTAGAAACATGCAAGAGAGGTGTTATTAGCAGAATTTATTATTAAATAAATGTGAATATATGGTATGAATATGCAATTTTAGAGTAATCACACCCCCACACTTATCTTTTGCTCATCCCGAGCAAAACAAAAAGTAAGAAATTTATTACACCATTTTCGCAGGTGACACGATTGCATGAGCATGTGCAATAAGCCGTTAAACCTCTAGGTTTCCCTAGAGGAGGAGTTTTGTCTCCTGACGGTTTTCAATGGATTTACACCACAAAATCTATAAAGAAAGAATTTAAATGTTAGTATTTTGAAAACGCATTTTTGAAATAGAGAAAAGTGTTGAAATATTTTTGCGAAAATTTAAGTGATCAAAGTTCATAAGTTAACCAGAAATTACTTTTCCTTAAACTAAGTCGAAATACAAAATCTTAATATAAATTAAATATAAGAATTTAAAATTGAATTGATTCTTTGATCTTTCATAAAACTCTTAGAAAAATATGTACTTTGTGAACAGTGAAGATTTTAGGGATATTGACTCTAACTTTCATGTCATTTATTTATATGATTATTATTTTTTTCTTCCCTTAGTTTTCTTAGACTTTCTAACTTACCCGGGTAGTGAGCCTTTGGCCGGTGACTCTCAAACCAGATAGTTTTAGGGCACCAGATGAGAAAAATATCCTTCGAACTTAAGGACTCGAGTAAAACAAGGCCACAAAACTAAAGGGATTATTTTATTTTTGTCCACCATTTTAAGCGTGAGTAATCATGCTTCCTTAGGCATAATTACCCAACTTCAATAAGTGATTTTATCATCATTTTTTATATATTTTTATAGCATTTTTTTTGACATTTTAGTTTTTGTTTTAATCTCAAAAATTGTGTAAGTGTGAAGTGCATAAATCTAAGGCAAAAAAATTCAAGATCAAATTATCTTTTCAATCTTACTTTCTTATCCTAAAAATTTAAACAAGATCTATTATTTTGACTTGGTTTAAAAATTCATAATTTTAGGTCTTCCTAATTCCTCAGATAATCTTAATTTTCTTAAAAATAAATCAAAACTAATTCTCTTATTTCAAAAAGTTTTGTAAAAGAAAAGAAAAGAGTTTTTATACAAAAGAAAAATTCAAAAAGTTTCTAAAAAGAAGTGTAAAAGAAAGAAAATGAAAAACTAACTATGTTAGTAAATCCTCCCCCACACTTATCTCATGTATTATCATCATGCATCATGAATGTGTGTATATATGAAATAAATAGAAAGAGAAAGAAAATTACCTCATGGTCGTGGCTATGGTGTGGTCTGTTTGGGCCAAACGTTGCTACCCAATCAAGATAATATAGTGGCTCACGGAGTCTACCTTTATTGACCTATTTTTTTATTAATATATTTACATTCCCTAATTTTAATAGGATCATGCAAGATCCTATCATGAAAATTATTCCCTTTACATGATCAATCTTAAAAAATCATCATTGCATCATTCTGGTCAATACCTTGATCCAACAATAGAATGTGGTTTTGTAGAATGGTTGATTTGGGTTTTGAAATGAAGAGTTCGGGAACCAATACTAATTCGGAAAAATCAACTTTGGATTCGAGAGTCGATATAGGTTCAAGAGTTGAGTCCAATTAAAAATTTAATTTCACATTCTGATTAGTCTACATTCTGCATTATTATATCGTATTTCCCTACTGATTATAAATAAAATGTCGGTCTAAACCATGTTTTGGCCTCTCTTGCAGATAATCAAGACAAGGAGGGCAAAGAGCTTAATTAAACCTATTTTGGGTAATTAAATCTAGATTTCTTGGAGGCCAAGTAACGGAGCTTCTAGAAGATGCATTGAACCTAGACCCTTGCGCACCTCAGACGAATATCCAGGCAAAAATACCAGAATCTGAATAAACCAGGAAGTCCTCGAAGCCAGGAGAAGTTCCTCACCAAAACCAGGGACCTAAATCCCTGGTTTTGTCGCGAAAATGCAAGAAATGCCGCATTTCTGTGGCAATGCGGTGGGCCCACGCGTCGATTTTTGATGCGTGGCCTCGTCTCGTCATCTAGAAACCTCTTTTGCCTATAAAACCCCTGAAGAGGCCTGAAACCAAGCAGATTGGGAATTAGGCTAGATTTTCTCTCTTCTAGTTGTAGACTAGGATTTTCTTCTTCTTTTATTTTGTATTTTCATTTTCTTTTTAGATCTTGTAGTAGGGCAGAGAGATTTAGAGAGAGATAGAGAGAGATAGAGAGATATTGATGTAATAGATGGTGACAATCTATATAAAGATGTCTCTTTCTTCTCTGTTGTTTAATCTTCTCCATCTTCTACATGATGATTAACTAGATTTTCTCTCATGGTGACTAACTACTAACCACTAACTAGCTAAGCACTTACTTGATAATACACATGAATCTAGTAGCCTCTATAAGGCCTTGCTCTTGCAAGAGTCATTGATGGTCATGATGATGGGTTCTAACATCTAACTTGCTAACTTGCTAACCAAGTTAACTCTCTTATTTCATGCTTGCTTCTAATGGTCTTGATGATCTAATGTTTGTATTAGCTTGCTCTTGATGCAAGTTTGAATGTGAAGAGCCATCTTATTTGCCATGCTTTGTATCGTCTCTTTGAAGCCAAGGATTAGTGATGGTCAAGGATCCATGTGAGGCAACTATCACTAGAGGTTAGCATGTTAGTGGAGTAATTAGGAGTTAGAAACCATGAGATTTCTTTCATACCATTCCTCATTTTTTTTACTTTGTTTTAAGAATCATTTTCAAAACCTTTTTATCATTTTCTTATCGATATTTTCACCAACTTCTTAGTTCACCTTTGTTTCATCTTCTTTTCTATTTTGTTTTCCAAATCACTTCTCCTTGTTTTCACATCGCCATTTTCATTGCCTTCCTCTGCCTATCACTTTTGGATTTCTTTTCTTTCCTCCTTTTCTTATTCTTTAAAAAAGAAGAACTTGTTAACAACCGACGTGAATAAGAACTGTTAATGCTTCTATCGCCTCCCGTCCCTGTGGATTCGACCCGTAGAGCCAATGCAATAACGGAAGTATCAAGGGAACATTAGCACAGATATAAATTATATTGATTTCATAAAGACACATTTTCAAGTGCTCGTTCCGCCCCGATCAAATTTTGGCGCCGTTGCCAAGGATGGGAATGGTTTTGATTTCACGTTTTTGTTAACATTCTCTTCTCTATTTTGGTGTGCAGGTTAATTTTTATAGAAACTGAATATTGTAGAACTCTCCTTTTGCTTGCATGTCCCTGCTCTAGAAAGCACAACCCTGCTTCCTGATTGTGCTGCGAAAATCAAGAAAAACCGCGGAAATGCGGCAATTTATTTGGCATTTTGACTTCATCTATTGTAGGGACTTTACAAGTTGCATATATTGTTATATCTGCTGCCAATTTTTTGCTTGATTGCCTACATACTGTAATAAATTAAAGAACTAAAAATATGATATTTGGACGCTTTTAAAAACGGTTTAGACATTTGCATTTAGGCACGTGTCAATCAATTCCAACATATTATATTTTGTTCTGTTGTTGTGATCTGAATTGAGGTGTACATATGGCATGCATATAGTATAGGACAAACATGTGGGTGATTACTCTCTTTGTGTTATATTCTTGTCTATATTGCACACTTGCACGAATGGATTAAGGGCATAACCTAATACAAGATAAGTGGGGGATTTCATCACCTTTCTTAGCCCAAAAAACATCTCCCACTCGCACAACCCAAGCCCTAATAAAAATTGATAGACATTGGCCCCTAGGGACATCTCAGACTCATTAAGAGATTGACCAAGGGTGGAAATTGTTTTGAATTTACTCTTGTGAAATTGATGTCTAAGGTTGGGGATTAAGAGGATACGCCTGAAGATACCGTGATTTGGAGTAATTAAGGCCCGTTGCTTACGCACGGATACCTCCTACCGTATTTTGCCCTACCTGACTGATTAGCTTGTGGTCAGATTCAAGCAACAACCTCCCCCGGGTAATCGACCAGTTAGGAGTCGTCTGGGTCTAGGTCAACCCTAGTATAGGCTTGGTTTTGATTTTATTTCTTTTTGTTTGTTGTTTGCTTTTCTTTTTGTTTGAGATTGTGAAATAGAATTCAACAATAACAATTCTTTCAATCCTAATATGAATCCATATTTCACACTGCCCCCATTTGATAGGATAATTCCAACCCGTCTTTACAATATGAACCAACCAAATACACCGTGTTGGACTTATCCGAATCAATACAACCTATACCCCCAATCTTATAACCATAATTTTAAAATAATTTCCACTCTTTACAGAGTCAATGGGGATTCACCTCTCCTGAGACAATTTTCAACCACCTTATCAACAATCTTCACAATATCAACAATATTCATTTCTCATTTTGCATCCTATACTTCTTTTCTAGAACACCAATTGAAGAAAAACTGAGTTAGAAAAGAGTATAGATGCCAACCTGCAAGAGGCTGAGCGACAATTTAGAAAAATGATGGTCTCTCCAATTTCACAATATTTTCAAGAGTCTTACTTAGTTCCACCTCCTCATAATGAACAACCATCTGCCCTAAAACGAGTAAGGAACTCTTACGTGAGTCCAAGCTTCAATCTCAAAACATGTTGGGCTCTCAATCTTCACAATCTTTTCAAAATCAAGATTTCTACACCCCCTTTCTGGAACATCGACTTGAAGAAAAATCATATCCAGAAAAGAGTATAAAAATCTTGCAGGAGTCCATGCTACAATTTCAAAAATCTTCTACTCAGTCTATCGATATGTTAGAAACAACAATTGAGGCAATTGATCAACATTTATAGGAATAAAGAAACTCTTTCTTATCAACCTTTGATCAACTCAGTTATCCGTAACTCTATCGATCTGACCCAGGACTCTTGCTTTTTGAAAATCAGATTCCTACGCTTCCATTCAAGAGCACTCACTTGAAGAAACATCACATCTAGAAAAGAGTATAGAAATCCTGCAGGAGTCCGCACTATAATTTCTAAAATCTTCTGCCCAGTCTATCAATAGGTTGAAAACACAATTGAGTTAATTGGTTAGCATTATAGGAATGAGGAACTCTATCTTATTAACCTTTGACCAATTCAGATATCCCTAACTCTATTGATCTGACCAGGACTCTTGTCATTTTGGAAACCAAGATTCAATTTTAGCACACCCATCTGAACTTGACCAAACCTCAAATGTTGAAAATCCCATTGACATTTTGCCAAGTTATCCTTTTCCTGAGATTGAACTTGAGCATGAATATGACCCTAAACCTCAATTTGGTAATTCAATTTCACTTCCTGATTTAATAATGACTGAGGTATTTTTACCTGATTTCAGGCCTTTTTCTGAGTCAATATTGGATCCTGTACCAATCCATCGTGAAATTGAATCACCAATCTTTTAGATCAACAAAATTAAATTGATCAATTTCATACTTTGAATGTCCCATTGACAAATTGGCAAATTTTCCTTTCAAAGAAATTGAACTTAGACAAGAATACGACTTCGATCCTAAATTTGTGATCCAGTTCAAATTCCTGAATCAATATTGACTCCTATTTTGCTGCCTAATTGAGCAAAATTTTAGAGTCAGTTTGATTCCCATACCTGTCATTCTTGAACTTGAATCACTTGTCTTAGAAAGTCACATTCCGTTATAGGAAAATAAATGTGGAATAGGATTTCAGTTTCTTGATTTGGACCCGATTCCTGAACCAATTTAGACTCCTGAGCCTTTACTTGACTTAAGTCAAATTCTTAGGTCGATATTAGTTCATGTATTTCCTGAGCCAAAATCAATCATTCCATCTTTTCATACTCCATTTTGGGACAAAGGTGTTGATAAAATTGACTCTAATATTATTTTGAAAATTTGGAAATTAGATGGGGTAAAATTCATAATAAAAATCATAAATATATACATCATTTTAGTGGGTGTATTATAGAAGTCTCTGGTGGATTCCTTCGAACTCCACGTAAATTGGATTGGGCCGCATTTCATGGACCAATCAGATCAGCACTGGAACCACCACCTAAGGTGATTTTTTCTCCCTCTCTATTTGTTTCATGCATACATATATTCACGATGCATTGAGGACAATGCATGAGATAAGTGTGGGGAGGGTTTACTAACATAGAGTTTTTAGATTTTCTTTCTTTTTCACTTATTTTAGGATAGTTTTAGAAATTTCTCTTTTTGTATAGGATTTTTTAGGATTTTTTCTTTCTTTAAAAACTTTTTGAAATAAAAGACAAAGTTTTGATCTATTTATAAGAAAATTAAGATGATCTTAGAAATTAAGAAAGCCTTAAATTATGACATCTTACACCTAGTCGAAATAATGGATCTTGTTTAAGATTATAGGCTAAGTAAGATAAATTGGAGAGATAATTTTATTTGAATTTTTTGCTTAGATAGTATGCACTTCACACTTATACATTTTTGGGATGGAAGCAATGACTTAAAATGCCATAAAGTAAAAATAAATAAAAAGAGAAAAATATATATGAAAAAAATCATTATTAGGCTGGATAACTATACCTCAAGTAGCATGATTATTCACGCCTAACGGTGGTCATAAGAAACAAATAATCCTCTTAGTTTTGTGGCCTTGTTTACTCGAGTCCTTAACCCGAGGTATGTTTTCTCATCTGGTGCACTAAGAACCGTCCGGCCTGGGGGTCATCGGTTAAAGGCTCACTACCCGGGTGAACTAGAAAGCCTAAGAAAACTAAGAAAAAAAAGAAAAAAAAGAAAAAGAAAAAAATATATATAAATAAATGGCTTGAATGGTTAGAGTTGAAGTCCCAGAGATCTTCACTATCACAAAGTGCATATTATCTAGGTTTTATGAAGGATAAAATATTCAATCCAATTTGAATTCTTACCTTAATTGAAGACAAGATCTTGCATAGAGATTAAGTTTTAAGGAAGACTAATTTTGGTGGACTTATGACCTTAGATCGCTATATTTTTGCAAAAAATATTTCGTAAACTTGTTTTTTTTTCAAAATGTGTTTTCTGTTGCCCAAAGGCCCATCACTCTAGTTTGATGATGATCAACTCATGTAGTTATAGTACTAATGATCTTGTGTTTAATTACTGACAGATTTATGATCAAGATCTTAGGAGGTGCATAGCTTCAACAAAGGATTTAAAGTCAAGTTTTGGAGCTAGCACCGGTTGATTCACGAGCCTATGCATCAAGACCACATCAAGAGTTGAGCTTGTTGGATCGTGTTTGGACCAAGTCTAGAAGATGAGAAAGCTTCAAGTGAAGACTTCAAGAGATGAAGACTTGTGTCTAGGTATAAGATTTTGCTTTTAGATAAAATGTAAAGGATAGAATAGTGGTGGATTGCTCAAGTATTTATCACCACACTCTCTTGATTTAGTTGTCTTTTATAAAAGAAATTTCAGATTTAGAAAAGACTTTCATTTTGAAAAATACTATTTTGGGTTTGGTTGTTCTCATGTACATGTCTTTTGAAACCAAAACCATGTTTAATGCTTAATGTCAAAAAAATAGATATCTTACTTGTGTAGTGGATCATATCCATACACACTATGCTTAATGAAGTCAAAATATCTTGTTTTGTATCATGAAGAAGTTTGGAAAACAAGTTTTAGAAAAATACAAGTTTTCAATTGAGCCAATATTTTCAAGTT